>QYTT01094713.1:6303-23792 GCA_006980735.1 Dasypogon diadema
AACTACCACTCAGTTCCAACGTCACACTCCAAATAAACTACTGTAAGCCTGATCTCAAAGGATGAGTTCAGGTTTGGGCAAAATTCTGAAATTCTAATTCGAAAAAATCTGAAAAGATGTTTTGCTGAACTGTTCTTGGTTCACTATAAATTAAATAATCACCTAAATTATATTCCGAAAATAGCATGACCTGATTACTAAACAAACTCTAGATGTTCATCCGTGATCCGATGTTGATATTAATTTAACGATAAAAATGTGAAGAGAGGTAAAGCAAATAGTCATGACGAAAGGGGTTCCCCAAAAAGCATGGTTTTTTCTGGTCCACTTCACTAATTGTTATGGTCATCTGTTACGTTATGCAAAAATGAAGTAGGAAGAACAACAAAAAGGGGGAAGAGATCACGACTAACTCACAACAAGATGTACAAAACCGAATAATGAAAATTATACCAAGGCCCTATCGAACAACCTTACTTAACTCCTATACATTTAATTAGATGTACACGTACAGCTACTATAATTGTTGCAAAATAGTTCTCAGGCAAGAAAGACTAATTAGACCTTTATAAATTCAATACGTTTATTAAAAAATAAGACAACTAAATTAAGGATTGTACAAATTGAAGGGTGTGACGACTCATTAGGAACTGGAAGTTTCGCGAACAGCTTGACCCTGCTGAAGTGATGGTAATGCATGAAAGTTGCGTATGTCTGTGTTGTGAATGTTACCATCCGCATTTTTAACAGGGTACCAGTAATTGAGGCAATTCTACTGACAAGAATTGAATTTGTAAAGCCACTGGGATGTTGCACAGTAAAAATTTTATGCCAAAAATTGTGGCTCACTTGCAACATTTGTCAGGTTAAAAATTTCTCAATCTCCCCTTCCCTAATTTCCTTCCACCTAAGCTGTGCTGTTAGCATCATAGGATTGTTCCCTGAGCTTAGGCAACACCTTAAAAAAATCTCATCTAAACAGATTTTTATTAGACCATTTACAAACAAGTTAGATAGAAAAATCAAATACCCAATTCAAGAAAACTCGAGTGCGGGGTATCTCAAGGCTTTATCTTGGGTCCTTTACTGTTTGGTTTGCTTAGCGCTGTTTGTTACTTCTTAAGAACAAAATTTGAAGAAAAATGGCAATTTCCGCTGAAAATAATAATATGTAGCAGTTCAATCTTGACTAATTGATAAAATAGCTCGAAACTAGTCACCGAATTCATGTTCTTCAAAATTATACCGTGCTGATAACTCAACTGATGAATTTATGACATTCTTTATCGAACACTGGCACCGTTTTCTGTTTAATTTTCCAATATTAACCTCTTCTCATTTCGACCATTCCGTCTGTGTCCCTTTGGACAGCATTGCACCTTACTCTGATAACATCAATGCCAGTATACCGCAAGGTTCTGTATTATCTCCTATTCTTTTTCCTACTTTTATCTCTCTGTTCCAACCAAATCCACAATTTTTCTGATGACAGTAGCTTTGATTTCCGATACTTTTTTGAGTCGAGCGAACTACAAAACAAAAATCTCAGAACTCCTCTTTGTTAATGAGGTGAACATCCTAGAAGTTCGGGTATTCAATAATCTTACTACTATTCGAACTTGTGATCATATCAGACCCAAGCTTAAATATATAATATTTTAATAATAAAAGTATCCTACTACTTTTGGAAATGGACGTCAAAACAATTGATGGTTGTGAAATTATATAACAAATAATTACAGAATTTCACTTCTAATATCAAGTACTTCCCATGGTTTCCAATAAAAAAATTACTAAATATCTTCTTGACACCAATAAAAAGTTAGAAGAACCGCAAAGGAATTACCGAAAAAGTTCGTAAAACCAACAAATTTAAGCACCATCGATGCAGCAAAAAGATGTGTTTACCTTATCTAATCAGTAGAAAAAAGACCCTAATGACACCTTTTCTGTAACAACAATAACTATAATAGACATGTGCTCAACGAAATGGGCTCAAAATTGCTCATATGCCAGAGGAAATGTTATGAAATCGAATTACACCACAACTCACACCGGAAAGAGCCATTAATCGACGGAAAACGAGATCAGATCAATAGGAGAAAAGCAGACATCCACTACAAAAAGATCATCCATCTGTTTTCTTTATCCAAGTGCACTGGAAAAGTGGATATAATTTCTAGTAGGAAGCTACCTTGTCTACCTTGCGACACATTCGTGAAATACCCAAAAAGCAACTATGGCTGCCGAATAACTCGGAGAAAGTTCACACCGTGTGGTTCCTAAGATTGTAGTTGATGACTGTGTAGTAAACAAAAGTGCAAAGAGTGTGCTTCGTCTAGACTTTTGTGACGTCATTAACCAATCTGCAGATAGTTGGTTAAATAAAAAAAAAAAAAAGCAACAAAAAGAGTTGAAAATCTCCGTTGTAGTTGTTGGTTATGCTTCACTTTGGTGGTGGAGGACGAAGCAGCTCAGGTGAATACAAATCAACTCAACGGCAAATCTCAAGACAGAAGTATTGCAACTCGAGCGCGAAACGGTAGTAAACCCGCAACAAAGGTACCTCCGAACAGTTTTACCTGTAAGACAACTATTTACGTGGTTTCAACCTTTCTGTGGTGATCGATTGCCAAATGAATCGTTTGGAAATTTGCTAATAAAACGAAGAAATATGTTGTCTGAAATGGCTAAGTGCAGTTGAGTTGTGCTTCTTGTAGCTTTAGAAATAAAAAAAATTGAAAGTGATATGATAACTTGAGCTTTGCTTCCGGTTGGCCAACAGTTTAAGGAATTCATCCAGAATCATGGCTTTAGCAATAATTGGTGGTGCAGCTAAATTAGTTCCAGCTTTGGGTGGAGCAATAGCAAAAACAGCAGCAGCATCCTCCGTTGCAGCGGTCGGAACTGTTGGAGCTGCAAGTGCAGCTGTAGGTGCCACAAAATTAGGACTATTAGTTACAGGTGCCATTAAAACTGCGACCGCAATAATTGGAGTAGGAAAAATAGCAATTCTACCATTTTTAATTGCCACCTTAGCTTTCTACCACTATGACCTCTTCGACCCTGAAAATAGACCCTTCAATGTCAAAACTATTGACCGAGAGTATGATTTCGTAATTGTGGGCGGAGGATCTGCTGGTTCTGTGCTTGCTTCACGACTTACAGAGATCAAAGGTTGGAAAGTTCTTCTTCTGGAAGCAGGAGGTCATGAGACAGAAATTTCGGATGTTCCCATATTGTCACTATATCTACACAAAAGTAAAATGGACTGGAAATACAGGTGAGTGGTAATTTCTCATACTTTCAGGTGTTTGAGAAGCAGTGAACTTGTTTAAATCTTGTTTTTGAGTTTTCTTTTTTACCTTCCAAATATTACTTATTAAAAGAGCTGAGTATGGTCGGCGGAAGAAATGAAAGGTGGCTACTCGATCACTGATCTTCAGTAAAAGCACTTCAAAATAAAAAAAAGCAAATTTCACCGATTTAATTGATTTCAAGTGTGTGTGGATCGCCTCCGAATTTAGGCACTTCTTTTGTTGACGGTGAAATTAATATTGTACCATTTGTATGCTATATGAAAAAGCATTGATCAATTCAAGCTTACGGAAGTAATTTCTGAAAGTGCTACGTAATTCGAAAAACGTTGGGAGGTCTGAGGTTATTACCAACAATTTCGATAATTCTCGTTTTGATATAGATATTTGGAAAATTGTTTGTGCGATTGGAAAATTGGGGCTATTTCAATTATTTTGCAGCACGAGTAACTAGTAATGGTAGTTACTTTACCATTTTCACCAATACAAGTCAAGAATAATATACATAAAATTGTACAGTAGATTTGCATATATCCCATTCTTTTCGTGCTTGATTTAAGTGACTTATGGTGAAGGACAAAATCGGGTTGTCTCAACCAGTGTCCTCCGAGGATACTTGCTTTACGATTTCCAGCTTGGAAATAAAGCAGCAGAAGTAGCCCGAAAGATTTGTACAGAATACGGAGTGCATGCCATTAATGAGAAAAATGCTCGGATAGTTAAAGGTAAGAAAGCAACTATTATTTGGATCCAAGAAAATCGTGCTGAATACTTGGGGAGAGGTGCAGTGTAAATGCATCAAATGCAAATATATGGGGAAGATGTACAAAATTAAAAAATAAGTCCTGTACGAAATGACTGAATCCCACAAAAAGCAGAAGTGTGTTGCTTCATGAAAAACAACAACCTATACTGGTCGATTGCAAAGGTGTTTTCTTTCTGCACGATAATGCGATCCACACAGCGCGATTGACAAACTTGGGCCCATGAATGATTTCATCCTGATCAAATTGCCCAAACTGTAAAACAATTGAAAATCTGTCGACAGAAGATCTGGTGAGCACGGTGGTTGAGGGAGGATTTCGCCTTCACAACATTTCCAAGACATTTGACAGAGTTGACCAGAGGATGTTGCTGAGAAAACTAGCTTTTAAATTCGATTTCTCAAAACTGGTGTACGTGCTAGCTTTGTCATAACTAAGTGGACGTTAGCTGAGTATTTGTTGTGGCAATACTTTCTCTGAGTCCCCATCGTTCCAAGTGGTGTGCCTCAGGGATATATTTTGGGACCATTGATTTTAAAAAACTAATGTAGTAAAAATAAAAATAATTAAAGAGTTTTCCAGAATTTGAAATATTTTACCATTGTTCAAATAATCAAGGACAAAGATATTAATATATCCTACACAGCTATCATCATTACTACTCCATTTGAGATGACTCTATTAATAAAATGTTTTCTTTTTTTGACAAATATTTTGGGAATTCAAGAAAATCTACTTTATATTTTTCAAATGGAATCAATATGGAGGCAATCTGTCTAGAATAATAGATTTCTATTATAAAAGTTGTATATATAATTTAACATTTACTGAATATTGAGATTAATTAACTGTCTTACACTTATTTATCAAAAATATAAATAAATAGTTGTGCAAGCCCATTCGTGGTCAACAAAAGCATTATATTTTTCATTTAATTCTTATAAGAATTAAATTGTTTAATAAAGTTACAGATATTTAAAGTTTTAAAAAAGTATTATCAGTATGTATCAATATTTCTCAATTAAGTGAAATGCAATCCCTCAATTATCTCGAAACATAAAAAAATGGACTTGCACTACTTTCAACTCGACTCAATTTCAAAAAGAGCTTAACCAAAACTAAATATAACGATCAATTAAATTTTTTGAAAGGTACAACAAATAATTTCCACTTCACGTACACGTGCATTTAATTTTCCCTTAAAATGAAGGTATCTTTGCACAATCCAAGCAATGTCAATACATTATCCACAGGTAACTAAATGGTAGTCCAGTATATTGTGCATAACCACGTGTTATATAATATTACCTACCGGTCCTATAAAACAACCTTTAGTTTTCAGGCGTGACGTAACAACACTACACTTTAAGAAAGCGATAAGAAGGTAGACGATTACCATCCATGTCTCTGAATAAGAAAATGAAGAAACGTAACGATGACCTACTTCAAATCAAGTTTTAGCCAACGGCTAATATTAAATACAGTCATGAACCGCTTAATGAATGCAAAAGCCGTAAAGGCGTAGTTTGTTTACGAAAAATAAGAAAAAAACAACCAACAACTAGCGTTGGTAGATACATTAATGAGCGGTATGGATATGGACGCCTTCTCACGTAGGCATAAATAAATCTACATAGTTTCAAAATTACACTCAATAAATTATAAAGAAATATATCATAATAAAAGTGTGCTGATTTTGAATATCCTTTTTTTTGGAATAATACAACTTTCGTAATTTCTCTGAACTTATATCACAAAAATTGGTATAATGACTAATGATATCAAATTATCTTCTGATTGACAATACAAAAATGTATTTTCAGTGGGTGTTTTTAAAAAATCTTTGAGATGGTCATTTCCAATTCAATTTTGAAACGGCCCAACAATCAGTGTTACAAAAGATGCAACCGCGTATCTCGAGGTTAACAACCCAAATAATTTAGATAATTACTTCATTTCTCAGGTGTCTCGGCCTTCCAATGTCAGTTCCCTCAAAATAGATTCTTTCACGTGTCTGCAGTGACGCAACTGCCATTCAAAAGATTTTGTTTTCAGTTTTCCATCGACCATTTCAGTTCAGAGTTGGTGCTGATTTGCTTTTGTCTCTTTTTTAATTACATTGTTTCTGAGCTCATTAAAGAAAGATCTTGGTCAGTACGGCTTAGGTTCATGACCATTAAAACCACAAGACATATCACGGTTGGTGTCTTTGAAATAATATCACAATAGCTATTTTAATGGGATGTAATTAAAGCAATTTAGTAAGCCAACTATCTGGTGTATCTTCAAGAAAGTCGGCTCGAATTATGTGTACTGCGTTCAAATGTAAAAATAAAAACCATTAACTTGTTTTTCATGCAATAGATGTGTGTTATGCACCAATAAATAGTAACTTTTAATTTTCAAATCTCAAAAAAATTAGAGATAAAATACAAGTGTAATTTTAATAAACTCGGCCAGGTGGGTTTATAACTTTGATCTCTGTAGCAATGTAGCAATTATCATCGAATCTGTGTGTTAAACGCCGCGCCTTTTTGCAGGTCATTGCCATCCTCTGCAAGTTATTTCTTGGCATATTTTATTGTAAATTTCCATGAGAAAAACCAGTTAAAGTGCAAGCTCATTCCAAATAACGCAAAGGTATTCGAGGTATAACAGGCATATAAGATGTATAACGTTTTTCTTACGGTGTAGCCAAAGCTCAGTACAGCCTTGGCCTATGTCGGTGAAAGCCCAAGCATTTTATCGCGTTTTTTGTAATACAAAAGATATAATCCGTCAAATTAAGATTACTGAATACCTCAACCCCTAAGATGGTCAAGTTAGAAAAATTTTAAATGCTCACCCCGTTCGCAAAGAGGTGTGGTATAAGATTTGGGGTTCATTTGAAATAGATCAGACAGCTCTGGGTTATCACGAGAGTCAACGATTGACTCAGATCAGTATCCAAAATCAAGGGCGACAAAACTGTGAATTGGATTGGAAGTGGGAGATAAATGATCATTAATGAAAAGCAGAAAAAGAGTGGGAGACAATACAGAACCTTGCGGCACTCCGGGAAAGCACAGATGGAACGGTCAGAAAGAAGACTTCCAATCCAAGTAAAGAAGAGATTATTCTACTTCAATAATTTCATTAATTGCACGTTTATAAATGTCTTTAATCAGAATCAAAGTAATTACTATTGGCCTATAGTTAAAGGGATGGCTGTCCTCTGTCTTTTTAGGAATTGATTGAATACAGATAAAAGAGAGGGTTTATAACGCTTCCAAATTGCTAAAGCAGAATATTTTGGAGCTGATTCGTTTCTTTCTCTTAATTTTTATCAAAATTGATTTATAAGCTTTGCAAATAAACGTCTTACCAATAAATTTCCCTATTTCGCTTCTAACTCAATATAACCACTAACTTTTCTACAGTTTCCATCCTATCGTCATAGAGCAAACAAACTGCTGACAGGCAAAAGTTTTCTGTCAATAAAAAAATTACCGGCAAACAATTTTACCTCTTCAGCAAGTTCATCTGATGACGATACTTCTTGACAATGGCCTCTGAGTTCATGGCGGCTTTCTGAATAGGTTTGAAGTGCATTTATTATGAGCAGGTGATTAGCCAAATTTCGTGTTGCAATAAATTTTGAATGAAAACTTAAATTTGCGTGAGTCATGATTTTAATAGTGTGACGAAATATTATATAGGTCAATGTCATCATGAGGTGCGAGTCGAGTTTTATGGTTAGCAGAAATAAAGAGTGTGGAGGAAGGGTTCATAAAAATAAATCTCACTGTTTTAAAATCTTGCAGTCTTACCGAAGTGGATTGTGAATGAATTCTAAATAAAATGAAAATAAATAATCGAATACCGATTAGGAAAACATAATGTGAGGAAAATTAATGAAAATATCAATGGTAATCTAACAACAAGATAAGCCACACTGCAACAGTCAAAGGTATCCGAATATATTAAGAATGCATTTGAAAGAAGGTGATCATACACACGCCTTTTCACATCCTCGTTAGGTTTTTAGGGGTGTCCCACATGGCTCCAGTTTGAGGCCTCTAATATTTACGGTATTTATTAACGACACTAATGAGGCTAGAAATCATTCTAATTATCATGTTTATTTTGACGATGCGAAACTATATATTTTTCGCCCTGTAATAAAGGGATTATTGTTCTCTATCTTCCCTCCGAGAGTAGATATTCAAGAGGAATATGGGTACGTCCTTCACCCACCTTAGTAATCCAATTTTTTTAATTATACAGCGGCTATTACTTGTATCGTAAGCCGTCCCAGTGCACCATAACGAAATTAATGCAAGGTTATGCAATATCAGAAAGGAGAAGTAAAAAATCTTATTTAATTTTTACCCAAAGGTAACAAAAAAAATCGTATATATTTCCTGAAGGTATTGCCTGCATTTCACAAAACAAGAGACATATATTAGCATGTAAAAAATTTGCAAGTGAATGCAGATTATAAAAACTGCTCACGTTTTATTCGCAAAGAAGA
Source organism: Dasypogon diadema (assembly GCA_006980735.1). NCBI lineage: Eukaryota > Metazoa > Arthropoda > Insecta > Diptera > Asilidae > Dasypogon > Dasypogon diadema. The sequence goes on from QYTT01094713.1 coordinate 14,898, forward strand.
GTGTCCCACCTGAAAAGGTTGAGTGAAATTTTTATTACCCATTATGCAACGGGCCAAAAATTAACAAGGTTACGCCGTATTAATTTCTTCGAATTGATGAATCGAAAGTGAAAGAGGAGTGAAAAACATATTTCGCTCATTTATTTCACGTTTTTTCTACTGAAAGCTTTCTGATATTCCACAAAAGCTTGGAGAAACCGGTTAGCGTCTAGCTTAGAAGTACTTTACATGTAAAAAGTTATCAACTTTTGTTTTTTTTACTGAATGAAGAAAAAACTAAATTTTGATTTTATTTCAGAACTCAGCCACAAAAAACAGCGTGCCAAGCCATGAAAGACCAAAGATGTTGTTGGACAAGAGGAAAAGTACTCGGCGGCAGCTCTGTTTTAAACACGATGCTATATATCCGTGGAAATCGTAGGGATTTTGACCAATGGGAATCTTTTGGAAATCCAGGATGGGGTTATGAAGATGTCCTGCCTTACTTTAAAAAGTCCGAGGACCAAAGAAATCCCTATTTAGCTAAAAATACCAAATATCACAGTACAGGTAAGTTGCATTGCCTCAACTCTCCACGAAATAAATACAAACTATTTTCTCTAGGTGGTTATTGGACTATCCAAGAATCTCCATATAACACACCTATTGGACCTGCTTTTCTTCAGGCAGGTGTTGAAATGGGTTATGAAATTGTCGATGTGAATGGTGCCCAACAAACCGGCTTTGCTTTCTATCAGTTCAATATGCGACGAGGAACTCGATGCAGCATAGCTAAAGCCTTTCTGCGGCCAGTGCGTCTCCGGAAAAACCTGCATATCGCTCTCTTTGCGCACGTCACCAAAGTAATAATCGACCCAAAAACAAAAAGAGCGCTGGGAGTAGAGTACATAAGAAATGGGAAGTTCCATCAGGTTTATGCCAAACGGGAAGTTATTCTATCGGCCGGAGCAATTGGAACTCCACACTTATTAATGCTATCAGGTGTTGGACCAATAGAAGACTTGGAACGGGTCGGTATTCCAGTAATTCATCATTCCCCTGGTGTGGGACGGAACTTACAAGATCATATTGCTGTTGGTGGCTTGGCATTTCTCATTGATCCACAAATTTCATTCGTAATGAGAAGATTGGTGAATGTTAACTCTGCGTTGAGATATGCCCTCACCGAAGATGGACCTTTAACGAGCAGTGTCGGACTTGAAGCGGTCGCTTTCATTAACACCAAATATGCAAATGCATCAGACGATTGGCCAGATATGAACTTTATGTTGACCAGTGCATCTACCAGTTCTGATGGAGGAACTCAAGTTAGAAACGCTCACGGTTTATCAGATGAGTTCTATAATGAAGTTTATGCCGAGATTAATAATCGGGACGTGTTCGGTGTTTTTCCAATGATGCTTCGTCCAAAGAGTAGAGGATTCATAACCTTACAATCGAAAAATCCTCTTCGCTATCCACTTATATATCACAACTACTTAACTCACCCTGATGACGTCAACGTACTTCGAGAAGGGGTGAAATCAGCTTTAGCTCTAGCCGAAACACAAGCAATGAAACGTTTCGGAGCCCGTTTCTGGAGTAAACCTTTACCGAATTGTAAACATTTACCACTCTTCACAGATGAATACTGGGAATGTGTCATAAGACAGTATACAATGACAATTTATCATATGTCCTGTACAGCTAAGATGGGACCACCTAGTGATCCAATGGCTGTAGTTGATCCACAGTTGAGAGTATATGGAATTAAAGGATTGAGGGTCATTGATGCCAGTATTATGCCCACTATTACAAATGGTAATATACATGCTCCGGTGGTCATGATAGGGGAGAAGGGTGCAGATTTGGTCAAGGAACTCTGGTTGAATGATGAAATTTTAAGAACGAAAAGAGACTACTCTGCTGACAATTGCACAAAGGACGAAAGTGTTCCAGAACAGACTTAAGTTATTCATGTAGGTCTAGATTTTAAATTTATTTATTGACATTTAATTTATAAGTGGTTTGTTGATCATGTAAATATAATTGTTGTTGCCTTTTAGATCGTAGGTTTTGTATGAAATGTAAATAGATGAATGTTTTCTTTCTATTAAACTGACATTTATAATGTTGAATAAGTTTGAACTCCAATCTAAAAAAGGATTTAACAGAATAAGAAAGTATGATAAGAGGCATATGTGACTTTTGTGTCTCTAAGTACGTTTGCATATATTTCACAAAATTTCAATAACTTGCGTTTTCCAGATTGGTAAGTACTAATCCTGCAGTCAAGTCGTAATCGCAAAGGATGAGAGCAGCTGTCCCATTATTATTCCATTTCCAGACTAAGCTGCAACAGATTTGTTAGTTACAGGTCCATTCAGTAGAGCCTGGCTGATCGACAGAATAACGATCTTTTGGTCTTCCTTGTCCTTGGCATGAACCTGGCCTAGTCTCTCATGCCATGGACACTCACTGAGGTATCCAAAAATTTTATTTTTTTATTTTTTTCTACTTCTAGCAATTTACTATCTAATCCATCCTCAAAATTTTTTTTCCCAAATTTCTTGTTTCAGTGGAACTTAAATAATAAATTTATCGAATTTTGATTTTTACATCAAAGTTCCAAACAAAAGTTCTTATTTTTTTTATATAAACAAAGAAACTGACCTGAATGTTTGAAGAAAATATATAAACAAAAACATTCATTTCATTCATAGTTTGAATACAAGATGGAAGCACATGATGGACGAAAGCATTTACAAAGCTTTCAAATACAATTTCTAAAGCTTTCTAAATGCTTTCGTCCACCATGTGCTTCCATCTTGTATTCAAAAAATGAATTTCAAAATGATAATTTTCTGATCTGGGTTATGAGCTGATAATTTTCCCTTATCAAATTCGTAACAACTAACAGAAAATTCATTGACTGTTTTTTGTGAGTGTTAGCGGCAGGCAAGTCAATCGCCACACTGACTAAAGGATAGGTTTCTGTTTATGTGGACATTTTTCAAGTGCAATTTCTATTTTTTCGTTCGTACAAACCTATAAAAAATTGTTTATAGAAACCTATTTTCATTTTATTAGTTATAATTATTTCCCCAATCCAAACAATAGTTACAATTGCAATTAATGAACAGAAGTATCTCACATTTATATATATATATATAGAGTAGAGTACTATATAACTGGCTTTGTGCAAATAAACAAAACTTGTAAATGTACTTACGACGCCAGTGACTTCAAAGTTATAGCTTACTTGTATTTTGCCTAAATGTAGGCAATAAACTCTACTAATGTTAACCATCATGAAGTGTGGGTATTTGATCACAGTTTCCATTTGAGTGGCTTAATTTAGCCTTGTTTACCTGAAAGAAAAATAAACAAATATTAGGTATTAAAGTGCAACAAATATTTTTGCAACAAATATAATAAACACTTAATATTATTTATTGTTCTGAACATCTCAGGCAAAACCATTAACACACTTTTTTTGTGACTGGTCCTATGTAGGTAGAAAAAGTAAATTTACTAAATCAGACCAACCATAGGTTTGTTAAAATTAAATTAGGTAAATATGCTACCCTTTGATGGATGGCTAACTTGACCGTCCATCCCAAAAGGGTCTGGCCGACAAATTCCCCTTGGAGTGAATTATTTGTCTGAGTATGCCTGAATATGCCTGAATGATCCGAATGGCGTGTAGTTAAGCAGTTAACTTGTGGCTATAACCTCCATAAAATACTTTACTTAATGCCATGCCAAAACGATGACCGCTTCACATCAATCATTTTAATCACGGAGTGCATTTCGCAACTTTTGTTTTCTGTTCAACACTTTTATAAGTGAAATGCTTTCATCGACAATTCAATTGGAAAGCGTAATATTGAAGTATCGAGGTCACGAAAAAAATATCAGACGTGGGTTACAAACCAGCCTTGTCACCCTCAGGAAAATTTTGGTGTGAAAAATCATAAAATAGTACGAGATTTAGAAAAATTATTAGTTTTCAAACTTTTGTGCTCTATTTGCTTACGTGACCTCTGCTTTTATGAATGTTTTTATAGTTTTTCTTGTTTTATTATTGTTTTCACCATGTCGTCAAATGTCACTTCAAGTAGTTTTCAGTTGGTTTTATTATTTTCCAAAGTATTTTCCCCTATGATTGATACACTTTTGCATATGTTTGAACCAATTTTCATAGCACTTTTTCAATTTCGATTGAGGTATCTTCAAAACATGCATTTTGAACGCATCAACCGACCCATACAGTCGACTACTATTTACTTTCGGGCTTTAAAATCGTTTGGTAGGTAGTTAACATAAAGGAATCCAGGAATCGCCAGTAGTCCAGCGGGCTGAGGCGCACATATATAGATTTTCTCCCCTTTTGGTGTGGGTTCGAAGCCACTGGGATGTTGGACAGTAATAATTTATGAAAAAAATTGTGGCTTACTAAAAGCATTTGCCAGGTTAAAATTTCCTGGGAGACTTTTTCTAAATTCCTTCTATTTAAGTGTGCTGAGTGCATCATAGGGTTGTCTCCTTAAGCAATACCTTTAAAAAAGTATGTATAAAGAAAACAATAGAAATAAAAGTGTTATTTTCACTATAAGAAACAAGTTATTGTAATATACTGTAGAAATTTATGAAATTTGGAAACTTCACTACCAGGGATCCGAACAAGACAATTTTTCCTCAATCCAGACACCTGTCACCGATATGCCTACAATAATTAAGATATAAATACAGAAAATTGGGAATACTAATCTTCATTTTAGTAGTCACTTTTTCTGCTTTTTCCTTTAACTATATAGGCTTCTACTCTATTTAATAATAGAGGCAATTAACTAGAGATAAAAGTAAAGTAAAAATCGATCGCTCAAGCCCAATGACCGCCCACTTAACAAAAGCTGGCGTTCAACACGCCTTAATTACTCGACAATTATATACAACCCTTTTCGAAGTTTCATGTGTTCAAGTAATTTTATAATTCCACAGAATCGTCGTCTTTCACGTAAATTGTGAATATTACACACGACATTTCCAGAATAAGTGTTGTATAATCAAACGTACGACTATAGGGAATAAATAACTTCTTTCAATTTGAGGCGGAATTAAAATAATCTTTTTAGAACCACTCCTGGTAGAATTTCTGCAATATAACGTTAATAGTATCTTAAATAAAACCTCTCAGATTTAAACCACTCGGATTTAAACCTCTCGGATTTAAACATTTTTAAAATTATAGTTTAATTACCCAACGTTTAACACTGAAATGTATACAATCGATGTATTATATGAAATTGTCGAGACAGCTTAATTATCCTTTGCTCAGATTCGTTATTAATTGCCCATTGTTCACATGCCTGCAATTCTTGTCTAATTACTGCACTTATGAACGTGCATAAGTAGATCAATTCTGAGAGTCACTCTGTGAGTGTTGGATGAAAATCCAGATACCCAGATCTGGGATAAGTTGTTGACCTACTTAATACGTTTAATAAAAGGGTAGGAAGTACAATGAAAAATCAATATACCTAAAATATCATGCCTACAACTTTAATTGGCGTATTTTTATTATCTATCACGGCTTATATTAGGAAGTTTTTATTTCTACCTAATCACAATTTAGGTGTGTAAAATTAGCACCACACACTTGTCGAAATTAAATGAAAAATATTTCAAAAATTGTCATTTTTTGTCGTGAAAAAATAAATTTTGTTGTTGTACATTTTCTCTTTCTATTCGGTGCTAACTTTGTATAAGGCTTCCAAAATATCGCTACAATACTTTCATTCACAGATATTTTTCATTTGGATTAACTTAGAACATTTGTCAGGTTAAAACACACCCCCAATCTCTTCCAATGGGTTTAAGTAATACCATAAAAAAATCTTTAATCCATGGAATTTCTTGCCGAACTATTGCTTCATAAAATGCGTCATGTAATACGTGTATCACTTGTCGGAATTTCTCAAAAACCACACTCTTGAGTCCTTAGATAGTAAGGAAATGTTCATTTCAAAAAATCTATTTTGTTATATGCTCTACCAATATTAATACATTCTTAACCCTCAATATTTAAGGGAACTTCGAATGAAATACCGTGGGAATACTTTTCTATTAACTAAAATTGTATTTCCAAAAAAAAAATTAAAAATAAATATCAAGTGCTTTATACTCTAGGTTTATATACCTAACAATATCTCAACCGTATTGCAGAAACTTCAAAGGTAACAGTGAACGAAAGGTTGCTGGCACCTGATTCCTTGACATTGCAAAAGAAAGTGAAGGTGAAAAGGCACCATTCACCATTTCACCAACTTAGTACGGTTGATGGCTGACAAGAAAGCAATTCGCATAACGAGATTGCGAGTTGCATTTACCACGATCAAAACAAAACACTACTCATATGAGGGAAAGAGAAAATTGTAAAGCAAAGACGTACTCTGTTTCTTTTCAATTTTTCGATCACTGAGCCATGAAAGCCAGCGATCAGACGAAGTTTCGTACTGGCACCGGGCAAACCAACCGCCAAGGTACTCGAATCGCGCCCAAAAATTTCAGCAACATTATCGCGGTATTGAGTTAATTAAAAATTTCAAGAGTGACTTCTATAAACGTAGCCAAGTGAATTTGAGTGAAGTTCTAGGAATTGATAACTATATCACTCCCCAAACAAAAGGAGTTAAAAACAAAAAACGTGCATTCCAATAAAATAAAAAAAAGTGTTTTGTGTTCCAGTCAAATGCATAAAAGCATAAAAATGCAGTGCTTGGATCCATTTCGTGTGGTTCACTGAGATGTGGATAAAACAGAGGTGAGTTCACGTGAAAAGGGTTAGGAACGGAGCGGTTTCGTTTGTGATAGTGATCTCCGTTAAACATTTTACAGAAGCTGTAAAAAATTTCACTTTCAACTGTGATCACGATCACGATCACTTCACATCCACTTCCACAGTTTTCTCAATTCCGGTCAGAGGAATTTCATAACCATCTCCCATTGAACTATCCAAAGAGGTGCTAAAACACAAGATGAGATGCTTACCTACTGGTTATGGATTGGATTCCATTCTTTGTGATTATTTTTTACAATAGAAATTTTCCTATGGAATTATAATTCGATCAGTAGTGCTTCCTATCTTAACCGATTTAGTAATTATTCACCAAGGAGAAAGTATCTTATTTACTTAATGAGTTGAGATTTACATTCCGTTTGTAGTTACAAATTTCTTACTACATTTAGCATGCTTGGTAGACATAATTAGATCCGCTACAAAATTATAGGTACATACTTGGGAATTGCGAACTATATGGACGCGTCCTCGTACTGTTTCTTCCTATAGCATCTTTCTTGCTTTCTAATATTGGGTTTAGCTACTGTTTATTAGATCGGATAGATATCAGGTTAGATATCGGCTGAACGTGACCTATGTTTCACGAAACTCAGGTTCGATTTCCGTCAGCATCTGTAAGTGATTCAATTTGTCTGGCTGATAATACCATAACTACTCCTGTTCGGAGTGCATATTAAACAGTAAGTAGGTCCAATTATACAACATTTGTTAAAGAAGAGATAAGTCTGTTGTCAATATTGCCTGTTTAGGATGGAGACTTCAAGGCTAATATCTTGTCAGCCAAGAGAGGATCAAAACCGATCTCCAATATTGCTAGCAAACAAAAGGTTCTAGATTTGACAATCGCTGGCAGACAAGGTAGAAGGGGTCCTGAGGATATTCACAAGAGAAAACTATATTTTGAATATAATGCTCTTTGTATGTCGAGAAAACCTTCACAGACAAAATCAATCAAAAAGGTATCGTCAGGTGGATTAATAATACCCAAACGGTGAATCTAAAATGATCGAGGCTAACAGAAACCACCCAAAAATTGATAAAAATTGAAGACGAACTACTAAATCTACTCCAAAGCTCAGGGGTATGCCGATTAGTCACCTGAGTTAAAGTTAAACTTAACTCAATTTTGTCAGAACTTATGTAAACCACCCTTACAAGTCGATTTTGAATTTTTAATTCCTCTTTAATTTCTCTAAAAAAGGAATGAGAAGTTGATTTCAATTCCTTAATTTCATTTCAATTCATCTAGAAAAGGAATTGAAAAGGAATTGAGAAATTTAAATCAACTTACAATTCCTGGGTAATTCCTTCTCAATGACGTTTCAATTTCGTTCGCAATCTCAAAGTAACGTCAAGTAGAGAATTTCAGTGAAGGACTTCTCAGTTTGATAGGTACAGAAACGAGCTACAAGGCAGGAAGTCTTTTGTGGTTTTCTCTTCGGATTTCGTTCTTGTCATGTCTGGAGTCTCTCAAGGATCTATTCTGGAACCTCTTCTTTTTTTTATTAATGATTTACCATAAATTCGGCGCGACAGCAGTTTCCATTTGTATGCTGATAATATTCAGATATATATCTATCTAGAACTGAGCTGTTGGATTGATAGATGATGCTACTTGTCGCACGATGATCTGTCGATCGATGTATGTAAGTGAGGTTGAGGTATCCTCCGAATGAATACACGTATAACGCTCGTGAAGTCCTTAATGGTTTGATTTCAAACGGTTGTAATGATTTTTGTAATGGTGAATTCGATCTCATCAAGCAAGGTTTATGTCGCTTTTGATTCCACCGTCCGCTATGCTTTTTGTCTAAGGCGCTTTAGTCACATTCCCTCGCAGTCAAAGAAAGTATATATCTTGACTTCCATATGTAGGTTTCCCTACATATATGTCATTTAATATTCAATACTTATCCACTCATCAGTATTGTCTTATTCAATTTAAGAAAAACAAGACGGGATTCGAAACCTTGAGGAAATCAACATTTACTTGCACTTTACATTTAACACAAAAAAATTCATTTTGATTACATAATTTAATTACATAGAGATCA
>QYTT01094713.1:23812-36272 GCA_006980735.1 Dasypogon diadema
AAAACTATATTTTGAATATAATGCTCTTTGTATGTCGAGAAAACCTTCACAGACAAAATCAATCAAAAAGGTATCGTCAGGTGGATTAATAATACCCAAACGGTGAATCTAAAATGATCGAGGCTAACAGAAACCACCCAAAAATTGATAAAAATTGAAGACGAACTACTAAATCTACTCCAAAGCTCAGGGTTATGCCGATTAGTCACCTGAGTTAAGAAACTTGACTCAATTTTATCAGAACTTATGTAAACCACCCTTACAAGTCGATTTTGATTTTTTAATTCCTCTTTAATTTCTCTAGAAAAGGAATTAGAAGTTGACTTTAATTCCTTAATTTCTTTTCAATTCATCTAGAAAAGGAATTGAAAAAGAATTAAGAAATTCAAATGAACTTACAATTCCTGGGTAATTCGGTCTCAATGACGTTTTAGTTCCATTCGCAATCTATGTAAAAGGAATTGCAATTTCATATATCATTACTTGAAATGATGAATCATCTTAATAATTCTTATTCGGAATTGGAAAAAAACGATTACATAGAATGGAATTAGAATGTGAATGGGTAATGTCGTTTACAATACTGAAAAAGAGTGAATTCCAAATCCTAAAATCCTCTTTCCCCGCAGTACATATTGGACTTATATCTTGACTTCCAAAGAATACTATTTCTTGGTAATTTCATTCTATCAAAGCAACCTGATTATCTTTACTCCAAATTACGGTTCGCGCTCTGCAGTAAAGCCACCTCACTAACTTCGTCGTATTTTCGATCCCGGGCTAGCGAGCAACAATTTTTCTTCAAGTCCCCTAGACTTTGGAGCAATCTATTGCTTCATTTTAAAAGGGACATTGCGCAATCGTAAGTTGAGAAATGATCTTTTTGAGTATTTAAATTCTACTTAAAGCTTTGGTGCACATTTTTTTTATAGTTCCCTTCATGTTTTAAACTTATTATTGTGTGCTTTTCCTTTTATCTATTTTAATCATTCTGGCTTTGTTATCTCCTTAGGTTTCCCTACATATATGTCATTTAATATTCAATACTTATCCACTCATCAGTATTGTCTTATACAATTTAAGAAAAACAAGACGGGATTCGAAACCTTGAGGAAATCAACATTTACTTGCACTTTACATTTAACACAAAAAAATTAATTTTGATTACATAATTTAATTACATAGAGATCAGTAACAATAAATATTTAAAACTGTTTATTAATTAATTTTCTGGATCAAGGTAAACTTATTGATGTCAGTGGAAAGTAAGAAACGGAAAATTAAATATGTCAACAGACATGCAGAAAGCCCGAATCAAAAATTGATTATGTTCAGATCGCTTCTTTGATGAGAGTTACCTGAGCAAGACTTGTGGCCAAACTGTGTGATTCGATTCGATCGTATCGATGACTGTACTCTTATGACAGAATTTTTAGCTGAATAAATTGAAAATTCCAATTAGAATTTTTACATAATTCTGCCATAAGTTCTATTGTCGACACGATCGAATCGAATTCCATAATCTGGCCTCTGATTTAATTTGATTCTCAATAGGTGAACGATCGGGTAAATCTGAAGCAAAGGTCCATAGTGTGTGGCCAACCTAAGGACTGGAGTCTTCTGATCGAGCTGAAAGATGGTGCGATTGGTGTTGATATAACGAAGGGAAAGGGCATTATCATCCTACCGCCTACTTTGTATGCTGAACACGGTGAAGCAAGGCCTAGAGAATCTACTGTAGCGTCGGGACTACTTAAACAAATCTACTGTAGCGTCGGGACTACTTAAACAAACGAATGATCATTCGTTGATATAATACAGTACAAAGCGCTGCGCGAAAAGTCCCTCACGACAGTAAGGAAAACTCAATAAAGTTGTTTTTATTCTACAGACTCGGTGGCACATTTTACACAAAACTAGTTGGATGGATAGCTTGGTAAGAGCACTCAAATGGTCATTGATAAATCGCCAGTTCAGTCCCAACTTCAAGATCAACAATTCCTTCTTATCCTGGTAATTTAGAATCATTAAATTGAAATTATTCATATTTTCCCTCCGAAATATAAATAGCGTTGACCAAAAAGAAGTAGTCACTAAATCCCTTAACATTAATCAAAAATCGTGTGGCTCATCTAATAGTAAATGTTGCGCAATTTTGATTACATTATCCAAAACGACTTACATCATTCGCCATCATGGGCTAATTCCTTCGACTGCATGAATATATTATGAATTGATTTTTGTAGCGTTTTCTCTTTCTTTAAAATTCTGAAGATATCTTTGCGTTTGGATCGAAAGTTAACTTGAAATTAGTAGAATAAAGTTAGGTACCTCAAAAATTTCACTTTCATACACTTTCTTTCACCGACGCAGTTAAGTTCCCTTACACCTGCCCAAATTTGCAAGGTTGGTGCTCTAAAGTGACAGTGAATGGTTTTTCCGCTGTTTGAAAATGGTCAGAGATACCCGAACAGCAATAGAAATTGACTAAAGGCATAAAGGTTACAACAGACCTGTTAATTAAAATGAGCACACCAAGAGCAGAAACGTTACCAGTTTCTTTATATGTCTCCTCTCCCAGGTATGAGAATCTGAAAGATGTATCCATAAATCTATGGTTTATTATCCATTTAATGAAAAACATGCGTGGCTGCATGGGTTGGCACTTTGTTTCGCCGGAAGAATGGAAAGAAAAAGAAAATCCGTGGTAAATTGTGTAAACTTTATTAAATAAATTTTAATTAATGGAAATTATTACGACTTGAAACATGAATGGGTGAAGGATGAAATCGGCTTGCAGAGGCGTTAGTGCTTCCATGTCGATTTTATATTGGATTTTCACCTCTGGAATATTTCCCATTATTATTATGTTTATTTTTGTATTCCAACACAGAACGCTTGATCTGTAAGTCCATCACGCGACTGTATACGTAAAAAAATATATTTGAATGAATTGTTTCATGTTGAAATTTCGATTTGAGGAAATTGTAATTACCTTTCAGAGTTGTCCCATTCCAATGGGATTCTCTGATCATATTGTGCACTGATGCAATATCTGCATGTTGAAAATCATTGAAAACAATCCATGGAGAAAACATCAACGGATTGATAATGGTGCATACATATCCATTATGTAAAAGGGCAGTGATTATTGTCAATTTCAATAAATTTCCATTGTTTTTATTCACTTTAATTTGATCATCTCCATCCATTGTCATGTAATCAATCCGGCCGTGCGTGAATATAGCAGTGAAAACTTGTTATCTGCATTTCATTGTGCCACCAGAATGAAAATGGAGAACAGAAAATGGAGAACAGAAAATGGAGAATATAATACTTAAAATTAGAATCTTATCTTAACAAATTTTAGAAATAAAGGATCCACCGAAATTCAAAAAAAAGTTACCTTTCCTTCTACTATGATATAGCCTATTAATTTGCGCTAATCACACAATTTCTAACACCCCGCCCTCTACCCCGGCGAGTTTCTCAAACAATTTGCTTGGGTATAGACTTGGCAGTTGCTAATTATATTTACATTACAAATTAATTACTTAGCTATTTATAATTACAAGTAATTGCAATTTAAATTTATTCAATTATAATTACATACTGGTATTTGTAATTGAAAAACCAAATATATGCAATTACTCTGATTGAAATAAAAGTAATTATAAAAATACTTTTTGTAAGTATTTAATTACATAAATTGTATTAATTATAATTATGTATAAAAACTGTTTAAAATCGAAGACTAACATGAAAAATTCGGATGAAATAAAATTCGTATGGCTTCCAAATAGGGGAAAATAAAGTCATAAATTTTATGTTAGGAGAACGAAGTAAATATCCTTTAATATGTGATGTTGCCATTCGCTAAGGGGAAAACACCAATTAAATATCATTTCGAACAAGTTAACATTAAGTACTTGAATTGAAAATAATTTGGATTTTTAATTACAAGTAATTGTAGGTAAAAAGTTTCAATTACGAGTTTTTGTAGTTGACTATAAAAATTATAACAATTTGTAATTATTGTCATTGGAATTTTTTTGTAATTGGTTTTGCCTAAATCTGCTTGGCTATACCTTTGATTGGGTAAACAACCAACACTGTCAGCTTTGACATGTAACACCGTTGCGAGAACGATCAATAAATTGTGGACCAATTCATGGGTTTGTAATTGTAATATGGTAAAAGGCTTTGCAAACAGAACAGAACCATAAAATCTTTGGAGAGAGTGCAACGCCTGTATCCACTTGGGCATATTTTAATCAATAAGTTCAACAAGTATACGGGAACTGGAAATTCTTCTTCGTATTGTGCCTATATAAATTCATGTAAAACATCTGGCTACAGTCGCGGCTCTAAGACTAAGCCTCAAGAATTGTTGCAATGAGTTTTGAGTCATTAACCTTCATAGGACGGAACTTTGTCTCTTCACCAAGAAAAACTAAATCCCTTGAATAGTTTTGTTGTAATCTTCTTCAGGAACAAATTAAGCTGAAATCTACACTTAGAGAAAAGGACGCTGTTGCCACACGGGTTGATTACTAAAGTGGAGTGAACCACTGGCACAGACCGGAATCATCTAGCAGAGGTTATCATCCTCTCAAACCTTAAATTTAGAATTCCATCGGGGCAACTGTCCTACCTTTGTTTATACATCTAACACTTCATACTGATGGAACCATAAAACAGACGACATCCTCCGCAAAGACCTGAGTTTGATGATTGTCTTGAAAATCTGCATTATGAAGATTTAAAGGTTCCGAGAGCCACCTCAAATAGATTCTGGGTCGGAGACGTTCTTTGATTTAGATATAACCACTTGGTAAGAACAAGTATAACTGGCTTCTCAGATTAGTGTAGGTAAAAACCATGTAAACGTAACAACGTTAAACGAATATCACTTGTAAATTCTATTTGCCACAACTTGGCTCTTCTTTTCCTAGTCTTCGGACAAGAATGCAAACAATCCAGTCTTTAAATCCGACTAAAGTTGCATTGATTTGGAAAAAGTTGCCATTAATCTGAAAATGGTACATTTAAAACTTTATTAAATTAAAAAATGCACGAATATTAGAAAAAGAAAAATGTGAAAGGAGAAGAAGTTACGCAATCAAGTGTTGGATACTGGCATAATCTTCACCAGGTACATAAAAACAAAAGCGCCATTAGTGGATCGAATGCGTAGAAAGTATTAATCATCTTGCGTTATCTGTTTAACGATCTCTAATATCGCCCGCAATTAAAAGGTGTAAACGAACTGGACGTTTGCACCAAGCAACAGCAATGAGCCACAGAGACATATGTGGGCTCATTTTCGCTGCAATAAAAACTGAAAAATCTTCGTAGAAAACAAAACTATACAATTAACTCCAGCATAGGTGCGTGGAATTTTAGATGTTTCTCGTACATCGACCGAGTAAGTCGTACTAATATTCAAGTTATAAAAATCAGTGCATTATGGTATGGACTGGGTATAGAGATTTTAGGCAATTTTTGTGATTGAGGTTTTTTTCTGTTTACTTTCATTTCAGTGTTTTTTGTAAAGTGCAGTGCTGCAAATGTGTTCGATTAAGAAAAATGTGGACCTGTTTGTTTTTCATGTGCACAAAATTCAAAGTAAAGTACGAATATTTTAAAGTTACAATTTATTTTCTATATTGATTTTGATAGAGTTTTATAGTTTATGTGAAAATATTTTGATACCACAAAATAAATTTGGATATAAAAGTGTGTCGCATTCCGTTGTTTTGATTGAAATCTCGCAGAGCCTTATTTTTGTTAAAGATCAAACATCAACACAATCTTTGGAGCTTAAGGAAGTTCTCTGGTTTGTAGCCGTTAAAATTTGAAAGTGAAAATTGGAGATTTTCTAGCTTTCTTGAAAAAATTATTGTCAACTTTTCCTCATTATGTATCTAAATACTCAAATACTCGATTATCTATTTATTCGTTTAACCAAATACTCGATTACTCAAATTACTAATTACCACGAACCGATTTTTCGAATGTTTTATTACTTTAATAAATTCTAGATTTTGACAATGACAGCTTTTTCACATTTGATTATTCGATTAATCGAGTAATCAACCTCATACTTATAAAACTGCTTGAAAATTTAACTATCCAAATATTCGACTACTCAATAATCGATTATTTTGAATCGAAATATCCGAATATGATAGAAATCTTAAACAAACACTGCCGGTTATGTTGTTCAATCTAGCCCTGGACTTTGCCTTATTAAAATATAAGATGTTGTCGTTGGGCCCTCCATATAAAACTCCAGGTCCTTCCATCCTACAGATTAGCACTAGGGCTTTCGCTTCGATGAGCTCGTTGTTTGGTCAAAGCAAAGCGTACAGGGAACTACAAAAAGACGTCCTGCAGGGTATGGTTCAGAAGTATGAGCCCTAAGGAAGCAACAAAAGAAAAACTTTAAGAATGTTGATCTGTGAGCCATATGTGCGATTTATGGTGGATTGCTAAACGAAAATGGCAAATAAGACAAAGGTTGAACTTTGTATATGAACTTTTCGGGGCTCCTAGTTGATTCCATAAAATCTGATAGATTTGGATGGCCCAGTCACATGTCCAGAATGCAAAAACATAGAATAATCATAGCTGTCCTGGAGACACACCGGCAGTGGCTTCATGACGTGAAAACACACCTTTGCTGGTTGTATCTTTTTGGCGGGCGGGGGTGTATCAAAAATCTAAAATTCTGGAGGAATATAATAACTTGTGTACTTCGTTGCCATTTTACGGTTCCTGAATCACAACATCAATTTTGAATTTGTTTTTTTTTATTCATTATGATGTCAATGCTTTATACGTAGATTATATTAAGTTCTGTCAAAGAGTGAAATATTCGTAGTAACGTCTACGTTATAGTTTTTGCTAAGTATAGTTGTGACTTCGGTGTCTACATCCAATGTGGGCACGAGTTTCTTTATGGTTTCATTTAAATTCTACACAATTTTTACCTGATTCTTGCACGATTGTTGTTGTCCAATATTAATTGCAGCATAAATTATTAATTTTTAAATAACACCAGTTACGCAGTTCTGACTCCATGCAATCTGAAGTTACATTGATTTAAAGCCTATTAGGCAATGGAAAGTTTTGTCGTATTGACTCCAAGTGAAGCTAACGAAATGTTGTACAGTAAAATTTCACAATTCTGGGTTAACTGGGTAACATTTGTTAGGTTAAAACTAAAATCCCTATGCTGTTCCTTAAGCTGTTTGTAAGTATGGACCGTAGAGAGGTTTCCCCTAAGGCATAACTTAAAAATATTTCAAGTTTTTAATTTTTTTCCACTAATCCTTTGTAGCAGACTTTTACGTTAAGATATGACAACTATGAAAACCAGTTCTTTTGTAATTTATTGTTGCTCTAAAAAGAGAATAAGTTCGTGAAACAATTTCCCAATTATTAAAAAGAAAAACGAAAACGTAAACGTAAAGTTAATTGAAATGTTTTGAAATGGAGAAACGCCTTCTTTCTTTTAAATAAGTGTTTACGAAAGGTCTCTGTTAGCGCAAGTGTCTTCAATTTGCAAAACCGCGATCTTCAGATTATTTTCTCATTTATAAATGCAAACCACAGCATCCGTTCAGCCATATGTATCTACTGTAATAATCTGCTTCCAAGAAAGTAAAACATGGACTCATTAGATTTGCTTGAGTAGCAAGTTCAAATGGACCATAATTCTGCGTATACAACTCTTACTATGACTACAACTGGTTGACGATCAACACTATATTTTTCACGGCTTTATTTTAAAAACAAGTTCATGGTCGTATAATATAATTTTACTCCCGCATGAATTCATTATTTATTTGAAGTGAATGGCCGCTGCTGTGGTAATAAAACTGCAAACAGTCTAGGTAGCTAATTCGCTTGAAGAATTGAAGGTAATAAGAAATTGAGAATAGGAAAAAAACTCGTTTCATCTCGTGTTTATGTTTCCAATGACACAAGCTCTGGAATCAAATGATGCCTGCGGCTTTCTATGTCTATTTATGATCCAAAGCCGTCAATAGTTCACAATAGCCTGAATGTTGCACTTTCTCTAGTCAACTTAAATCTTTAGCCTCTCCTAAAGCAATATAACTCGAGTACGAGTGGTACTAATTCTTTTTTTCGTTTCAGGCAGACCACGAATACAATGGGCCAAGAGAAATCTCTGCCAATTCAATATAGTAATTCAACAGAACCAGAATACAAACACTACTGCCAGCATCAAAGTAAGCGAAATCATCATAAAATATCCTCAACACCTCCATTACCTTCAGTTCTTGAAAATCATCAAGTGCACTGTAATTGTAAAAAGATAACAAATTCATTTTCGTCACGATCTTCTTCAGCATCAGGCCAATCCTGCTCTTCTACATCGACTTCAAGTTCTATCGACAAACAGAGAAACTATTTGAATCATCACTTGTACATAAAATCGTATTTAGATATTCTGGAGGAGGATATTAAAGCCAAAGAGCACTTCAAACCCACCAGGCCTGGAATTCGAAATTATACACCAAAAATCCTTTCGGAAAGTAATCAACATAAAACGGAAGTGGATGTTTGGATTTGACATACAAAATGATCCCTTTCACAGCAGTTACGTCCATTCTTGGTGTTATCCCACTTTTGGCTATCGGCATCAACTATTACCGATATCAAAATATAGACCCGGAAAATAAAATAATCGAAGCCACTAAGGTTGGTATTTTTACACTTTTACTGCTTTAGAATTAGTACTCAGCGTTAAAAAATCAACACTAGTGAAGTAATTGATAGCCTTCCTTCTATCTCCTTTTTGGTATTATCGATCTATGTGAGGAGCACAAATATCTTCTTCGCCGCAGTAACAACAACTGAATTACCCTATTAAAGATAATTAGTAATCGAAAGCATGCAAAGCAGTCATTAAATAATAATTGAGTTAAATAATGGTACATAGTGGAGAACCGTCAGAAATTAAAATTGATCGAAACAAGTAATTCTCCATTATACTACATCAATTATGAATTGAATCATCAATTTTATCGAATATTGAATAATCGGACTCTGGTAGAAAGTTATGCAAGCACAACTAGTGCACTAGTATTTCCTTATCTGATATGAGCTGAGAAAATTTTAAAAAAAATATTTAATTCCTTTGTTGGCTTCTGTTTGTTGTTTCTTTTAGTCTCTCCTTATGCACAAATTCAAAAACTGTAACATGTCAACATAGATGACGTTTTTCAATTCTAATTCGACAATTTCCAAATTAAATTAATCTTTTAGCAAAGTTAGTTGTTACTGCATTTTGTTCCTTTTTCTTTTATTTTATTTTTTTAATTAAAAAGTGAACGTAATTATTTAACAGCTTAATCATTATTATATTATTTTTTTAGATCCGTCATCAGTATGACTTTATAATAATTGGGGGAGGATCTGCTGGAGCGGTTGTTGCATCTCGTTTATCTGAGATCCACAACTGGACAGTATTACTACTAGAAGCTGGTGGTGATGAAAATGAAATATCGGACGTTCCAGCATTAGCAGGATACCTACAACTTACTGATATGGATTGGAAGTATACAACAACTCCTCCAGGAAATCGTGCTTACTGTCAAGCTATGAAAGGTGATAGATGCTTCTGGCCAAGAGGGAAAGTATTAGGTGGTTCCAGTGTTCTTAACGCTATGGTTTATGTACGTGGTAATAAAAATGACTATGATCTGTGGGAGCGGCAAGGAAATACTGGATGGGGATATTCTGATGTATTGAAATATTTTCTCAAATCCGAAGATGTCCGAAATCCATACTTGGCACGTACACCATATCATGAGACTGGTGGATACTTGACTGTACAAGAATCACCATGGCGATCTCCATTATCCATTGCATTTCTTCAGGCTGGAATTGAAATGGGATATGAACACAGAGATATTAATGGAGCAAAACAATCAGGTTTTATGATTACACAATCTACTATTCGTAGAGGTTCCAGATGTAGCACTGCTAAAGCATTTCTTCGGCCAGTTCGTTTACGGAAAAATCTAGATATTTTGATGCACGCTCAAGCAGCCAGAATTCTTATAAATGAAAAGCGTCGAGCTTACGGGGTGGAATTTATTAAAAATAACATTAAGTACACAGTTTTAGCAAAGCGAGAAGTTATCTCATCCGCAGGTGCCATCAATAGTCCACAACTACTCATGCTTTCAGGAATAGGACCCGCTGATCATCTGGCAAGCTTTAATATACCAGTCATATCTGACTTGCCTGTTGGAAATAATCTTCAAGATCATGTGGGTCTAGGAGGTCTGACCTTTGTGGTTAATGATCCTGTAACGTTTACTAAACGTCGGTTTCAAAAGGTTTCAGTTTCCATGGAATATATAGTATATGAGCGTGGTCCTATGACATTTTCTGGTGTAGAAGGTGTTGCCTTTGTCAATACTAAATATCAAAATCCCGCTGAGGATTGGCCCGATATACAATTTCATTTTGCTCCCAGTTCTATAAATTCAGATGGCGGAGATCAAATACGTAAGATTTTAAATCTAAGGGATGGAGTCTACAATACAATGTACAAACCTCTTCTCAATGCAGAAACATGGACCATTTTACCTTTGCTACTTCGGCCAAAGAGTACAGGTTGGGTGAGATTACAAAGTCGTAATCCATTACAGCCACCAAAAATTGAACCAAATTATTTTGCCCACCAACAAGATATTAATGTATTGGTGGAGGGTATTAAAATAGCTGTCAATATTTCCTCGACTAAAGCATTTCAGAGATTCGGTTCCAGACACCATTCAATACCAATGCCTGCTTGCCGACATCTGGAATTTATGTCTGATGAATACTGGGCTTGTTGTGTGAAACAGTTCACTTTTACTATTTACCATCCAACAGGGACTTGTAAAATGGGACCAGACTGGGATCCAACCGCTGTCGTAGATCCACGACTTCGCGTTTATGGTGTGTCCGGATTGAGAGTTGTTGATGCTAGTATTATGCCGAATATCATAAATGGGAATCCAAATGCACCTGTCATAATGATTGGTGAAAAGGCCTCAGACATGATTAAGGAAGACTGGGGAGCACGGAAGAGGAGAACTAAGTAATGGGAGAACAGAAAATATATGATTTTAACATGTGATAGACAAGATATCAATTTCAAATTAAAAAAAAATATAGGAGAGTATACATCAATATTCACCAATAGAGAAAAAAATGTTTACACACAAAATACTGTAGAATATAACTTGAGTATTATACATAGGATAGTGGACTAATGATGGAAAATTAAAATAGTTACTGTTACTGCTTACAAAAACAATAACGGGACAACCTAAAGTACTAAAAGTACTTAAAATACGAGAAATTATAATATGTTTTCCCTAAAATTGATGTTAACTAGAAATCAGATGAAGTGTGAGTGGTATAGTGGCACTTCAGGATCACTTGATTTATATTATACTCTTACTTGTGTTCACGTTGAAAAAAGAACTATTTCAGTATCAGAAAATATTTCTAAAAAGTATTTTATTATTATAAACAATTCAAGTAATTTTAAAGGTAGATTTTTAATAATAAATAAGTAGAATGCGAATAACTATGTAAATATGTATTATATTACTTTGTTTTTTTTTATAATATTAAATAATTTCTTATTTCAGATTAAGATCAGATTTTAATACGATTCATTAAATTATGTTAATGTGATAAATATAGTAAAACGATTTTTATAATTTATTTAAAGAGTGGCGAAATCAGTGAATTGTTCTCAAACACCATGTGAGGCAAACATATGAAGCTCTTAATACCTAGTCAAACTAAGGAATTTTAAAAATTAAAAATGCGCTTGTAGTAAGATTCTATTATTCTAGACATTGTTGGCTATTTATGAATTGTAAATAAAAAAATTTAATGCTATCCTTTTTGTTATTTCTAAATAAAACAAAAATGCCCTTGTGCTATTCCTCGTTCAAAGAAATGGATTTTTCATTTCTTATTAAAATAATATATTGGCAACAATATTGATCCTTTTTTTTAATTTTGTTCAGTTAAATGTAATCCAATGTAATCCTTGTAATCCTTGTACGTTTTGGAATCCTTCTTAGATTTTATTGTAGGCCGATAGTAAAGTAACATATTACGCAAAAAAATAAGTTGCTTTAAAACACCACGAATTACCCTATCATTTATTGGTCCTTCGAGCCGGATCATCACATTACAACTAGTGTAGTGTTTATATTTTGGTGGCAACTAAGTATCAGCAGCTATGTAGCAGCTTCGTATACTGCAAGGAAATTACCGGGCGTGTACACCATCAGCGCTTCTGTTTGGGACAATGTTTTTTTTTTAATTAATCATGTCCTGCATAACATCGAGAGCTGGCTGAGCTAGCACCAGCAAGACATGTAAGAATAACAGAAAAGTATATTTTTTT
>QYTT01094713.1:36292-50019 GCA_006980735.1 Dasypogon diadema
TTAAATAATTTCTTATTTCAGATTAAGATCAGATTTTAATACGATTCATTAAATTATGTTAATGTGATAAATATAGTAAAACGATTTTTATAATTTATTTAAAGAGTGGCGAAATCAGTGAATTGTTCTCAAACACCATGTGAGGCAAACATATGAAGCTCTTAATACCTAGTCAAACTAAGGAATTTTAAAAATTAAAAATGCGCTTGTAGTAAGATTCTATTATTCTAGACATTGTTGGCTATTTATGAATTGTAAATAAAAAAATTTAATGCTATCCTTTTTGTTATTTCTAAATAAAACAAAAATGCCCTTGTGCTATTCCTCGTTCAAAGAAATGGATTTTTCATTTCTTATTAAAATAATATATTGGCAACAATATTGATCCTTTTTTTTAATTTTGTTCAGTTAAATGTAATCCACAATAAATTTTTAGTTTCTTGTAACTGTTAAGAAAATACATGATCCAGTAGGCCAACATTTGCATAATTTCCTTAATTCAATTACTCGTACAGACTGACTCGAATAAAAGTACGTACTCACATTTTTAGAATTGCAATTGATCTTGAGATTAAAGGCAACCAATGAATCTACCAGTTAGTCGATGAATTACTTCAGTAAGCCCTTGGAATCCTTCTTAGTTTTTATTGTGGTCCAATAGTAGAGTAACATATTACACAAAAAAGTTAAGTTGCTTTAAAACACCACGAATTATCCTATCATTTATTGGTCCTTCGAGCCGGATCATCACATTACAACTAGTGTAGTGTTTATATTTTGGTGGCAACTAAGTATCCGCAGCTATGTAGCAGCTTCGTATACTGCAAGGAAATTACCGGGCGTGTACACCATCAGCGCTTCTGTTTGGGACAATGTTTTTTTTTTAATTAATCATGTCCTGCATAACATCGAGAGCTGGCTGAGCTAGCACCAGCAAGACATGTAAGAATAACAGAAAAGTATATTTTTTTTATATTTTCTGTTATTCTTAATATGCATGAGGTGTATCTATATATTGCTACACACGTTTTACGTTAAAATACTAAATAGAAAGAACGTTAAACTCTTTTACAGCAACTCGTTTATTTTTGTCGATCGCCTATAATATCAAAATTTCAAAACAAATTGGAGGCGAACACCTCTGCTGGTAAGCACATACATAGTCATCAAAGAGTTAAGTTGTAATTTTTTTACAAATATTCGCATTATTAAAAATGGATTTATTAATCTTATATTTTAATAAAAATCTAACTAAAAACCACTTTTACTCAGATATTTCTAGAAACACAAACCGCCTAAATTTATGCAAGCGTTAAAATCACCTGTCCGCCAGCCAAGATTATTTCCACATCGGTAATTATTTCATCACAACTTGTGCCTCAGCATTCCATTGTCGGCCTTCGCACCTTCTCTTAACAAATGAGCAACTGAAAATCTGGTATACGTAAATGCAAATAAAGCAAAGTACTTTACAGTTGTCACCAATGTGATTACCTAATACTTTCACCTGAACATTTAACACGAGTGTTTACCAATCAGATGAGTACATGATGCGAAAAGTAAGTGAACACGGAAATACGTGGGTTGCTTACAATTTTTAGCGGTTAACCTCAATTTTGAATTGTCGTTAACCAAAACGGTAACATAATACGTGAGGAGTGCATATTCAAGTGGCATGAGAAACAACACGTAGACCTTCAACTTGCTAAATTTTAGACTACGTGCACATGAGCACGGGTTGTTTGATTACTGTGATATTAAAGGGATAATAGTAGAAATTAGAAAGGGTATACTGGAAATTAAAAGGTTACCAAGGAATAGCAACATGAAGCGCTTAATTATGGGTATTTAGATGAAGAGACGGTTTTTCATTACACCTGTAATTGGAAACGAATTACGACACTCCTTGTTCAATCCGAAGGATAAAATCATAACTAACAGCCTGCATATAATTTTGGGAAAATATTCGAAACAAAGCTGTGGATTAAACTGATTTTATGTATTAAAAAAATATTAATTTCGAAATTTCCAGAATTTACGAAAATATCGAACTAACTACTGATCCGATCTCAATATATTATACTTGATAGTCTTTGGTCAATATTTACTAAATTGAGTGAACTAGTTAAAATGTAAAAAATGTGAAAACATTGTTAAATTTGGGATCACAACTTGAGCAAAGGGAAATTTTAACCTGACAAATGTTGCACGTAAGACACAATCATCGCGCCCTTTATAGGAATCAAACCCATATCTTAGAAAAAAGTCTTCTAAGACTTTTTCTATCTTAGAAAAAAGTAGAAAAAAAAATCCAAAACAAAAAAATGTCTCAAATAATTTAAATTTTCCGTAAAATTGGTAACAACATTATCGATCTACGTAACACACCAAATCATTCATTTTTCCAGCCTATCAACCAATTTCGATCAAATTATATAAACAACTCAGTGCGGTCGACGTACATTCTGTTTTCATCTAGTTATCTCCACGCAAATGAGACACGTTAACGAATATAATGCGGTTCAATAAATAACTCCGTTCCAGTGATCTCTACACAATAGCACGAATTTAAGGTAGGCTGATGTAGACGAATGGAACTGATCATGTCATTGATCATGTCTATTTTCGCAATGATCTTAGTTTCCTTTTCCGTGATGACTTTAAGGTGAAGGTATTACTCGTTAGAGTTGATTGCAAAAAAAAAAGCCAAATTTAGTTGATGGAATGCAGATTGTTGCCACTAGATCGATGGCTCCGCCAGATCAATAATTGCCAATTGAAGAGAAAGGAAATATAATATATATTGGATAGAACTGAATGCAATAATAGAGGTGATCACTTTCTTTTCGTCACCGTCTGATTGCGTAACGTGGAATGGAGGAACCTCTTTGGCGTCCCCAAAGAAGTGGGCGACATTTAAATGTGAAATCGCGCCGGCATCGTGTCTCGTGTCTTCCATGCGGGTGCTTATCTTCTTGTGTGCATATTTCAACGCATAACACCACAGACGACAGGATTTAGCCGTGCAAAGAAAGTCTGGTCGTCTATGGTTGCTCACCTAGTGTGAATTGGGCGTAATCCAAACTTTCTTGTTTCGTAATGAAAAGGTATGGCGCAATATCCAGGTGCAAATTGAATTTGAGCAAATTATGCAGAGAATACTAAATAATAATTCAGTTCAATTGTGTCCAGGCTTGGACGAATAATTTCATAACAAGAAGTGGTGCAATTTTTACCCGTACCATGATTTGTGATTTTACGAAAAGATACGATTGGATGAGTTAATGATTGATCCGTGGTAGCAATAGATTAGATTTTCTATTATCTGTTATGGGCACGATGCTGATGTTTTTGGTCACGCTTGTAAGCTACCAAGTATTTCGGTAGTCGGAAGTTTTCATTTTTCAGATTGATCGCGAGCAGGTCGCCTAGCTTGTTAGATTTAATAAATGACGATTGTAGGAGGGAAAGATTGATAGTTTGAAATAATGATGGAAACGTGATTGCTTTCGTATCTTATTATTATTATTGATTATTGACTGAAAAATTGCGGAAAGAGAAAATGATTTTAGATTGCACTGCACCGAATAACAAAGTACAATTGCTTTGGCTCCAAAATTACTAAAATTAATACACTTTTAAGTACCTACAAAATGAAAAAGATTTACGTTTGGAATACTAAAGATTACATATTCCTCTCAAAATTTATTTTACTTTTATTTTAGCATATGAATTATTGACTTACGTAGTCATTAAGTCATTTCTAGAGGCACAACTTGAAATATCAGTAATAATATCATCTATCAATGTCCATG
Organism: Dasypogon diadema; assembly: GCA_006980735.1. Classification (NCBI taxonomy): domain Eukaryota; kingdom Metazoa; phylum Arthropoda; class Insecta; order Diptera; family Asilidae; genus Dasypogon; species Dasypogon diadema. Next base: position 40,108 of record QYTT01094713.1, read on the forward strand.
TTTAATAAGTAGTTACAAATTGTCCCTGGGTGAAGGACTATAAGTACTAAAAAATCCCCATTAAGAGCGTTCGAAGTAAGAGTTCATCTTCAAAATGAAATCTTCGCGATTTAAAGGGTTATTGTTTTTTTTTCTTCATGCAGCCCCAAAAAATCTACTTACGTCCGACCTGTTTGACTACTTTTCTTCTTCTTAATACTATTCACTGAATGCAACAAGAAACTTGCATATTTGAAAACTGAGGAAGAAAGTGAAAAACTGCAAATATGCGGTAAGCATATACAAAAGAAAAACACGTTTACCGGCATATGGTGAGAAAGTGTTGTGAACCCAAAAGATTTCATTATGTAATCATGAGTACAGGTAAAAAGGCAAACCGTGACGGTATCTTCCCATTTCGAAGGGCTATTAAATTGTGGCTGATATGTTTGAGGAAGAAATCTTTTCCAAGATGAAATGAATTCAAAAAGCAACACCTTGTTTTACCTTTAAAAATTGCACATTGTTCAAAATTCAGGATTTATCTTGATTGAACATCTTCAAAACTAGGTTTAGAGGACACGTTTTCAGCGATTACCTCTGCTTCATATATCAAGATCAACAAGATTTCGGTTATGTATTACATGAAAACAATTTTGAAAGTAATTTCCGGACAAAAATTACATTTTTTCACCTTTTTTTTTGTATCACTTACGGAAGTTTTAAGAAGCGCTTTATGAAATTGATGTAAACAAGATTATGTCACTGATCTTTATTGTTATATAATACCTTTCTTGGAGTTAAGCTTCCGTTAGAAAGGAAATTAAATTCAATCTAGGATATATCACAAAAAGTTGCACACAATATGTGAAAAAAATAATACCCGATCAAATATGCAGATTTTTTTTTTTTTTTATATTCAGATCAGTTACCGAATAAGGGAGACGTTTAAATTCATTGACACAACCTTAACTGCGATATTCGATGGAAATTTATGATAAATGGCTGCGTAGTAATTATGACCCACAAAAAGGTTTCAAGTCCAGTAGAGACTGTAATCAAATTAAGAGAAAGGAATAGCGGTGAGGAGATCATCAGAAACAACAATTCCTACCTCCATAAAAGGATACCATTCCACGACCAAACCCATCTAGATCTCTTATGATTTACTCAACTGCAAGTGAACCACACCTCCTAAAAAGTCCAACACCACTAAATGTGGCAATTTCCAAAAAATTTTCCTCGCAGTAATGAAGGATTTATCCAAAGTGATACCAAGCAATATGTGCTTCGAGGTTCCTCATTTCGGAACACACAAGTACCACCCTCAACCCTACCTATTTTTCTTGAGGTGATACCTCAAGGGAAAACGGAAAACCCCTATAACTGATCTAAACTCCAATCTCCCAGAGATTATAAAAACAGTATTAGTGCTGCCATCTTTGCTTCAACACAAGTTCTAATTGGTTCAAGCTCCCTCTATCTCCCGTTGTTGATGTTGTGTTCCCAAAAAACCGCAAAATATAAGTACAACAGTAACCAGTTTTGACGATATGAATGACATGTAAAGAAGAGTGTCCGCGGTTTTAAATACGTCTCTAAAGATAGGATTCTCTGGAGCTTTTGAAAGGCATCATGAACGGCGTTATATTAAAAACTGAATAACAACTATATTCCCATAATCATTTGTCTTCTCTTAGGTCTTCTTTTCTTTTATTTTTGGATACCATACCACAAATAAATGAGTTAAAAACAATCGGCCTAATTACAAAGCTACCGCACAATTCACGATTAGGACTGAAATCGTCGTCTTGGCAATTACTTTTGAGAGGACCAAGCTATAGTTCTCTTTTTCGAAAACTTCATCCAAATTTTTATTTCAACCGAGGGTTTTATCGATGGTTGCAGCAAGATAGTTGACTTATCTGAGAAGTCAATTACCACGCATCACGTCTCTAACGTAATACCTAAAAACATGCAGACAGGTATTACAAATGGTAACATGGCTTTTCACATCTCCCTCTTATATAAATTGCACTACGAGTTGTTGTATGTACGGTTTGGAAGCTGGGTGCTAACAAAGCAAGACAAGAGGTCGTTAAAAATTCGAGACCAAAATAATGAATATAAGCAAAGAGCTACTAAAATAGTTAATTTCAGAAATAACTGGCAAGAATGTATTCAAAATCTCAAACCTTAGGGAGATCCAATCGTTGGAGTGGCTTAAATTCTCCGAGGGTCGCTATAGCGTCTTGATACTTGTTTTTTCTTAATTAGGGTTTATACTGAGGTAAGAAGAAGAAGAAAAATTAAAAATATTCCCGAGCAATGCCCACAGATATAGAATAAAAAATTGATCTCCAAATCAATTAAAAGTTATCACTTACAACTTTATACTATCGTTACGTCACCAATGAAGCAGATGAAGCTCTAGAAATTCACAAGCAATTTTATCTAGTAATATACTTGGTTTTTACACTGTTATCAATTGTTGAGGCAATTACATTTTTAAAAAATTGTACTTGCAAGATTATTGGAGGACCAACTGCATGAAAGTTTCCAGATTTTTACAAGAATATGTTTTTGTTTTTGTTAAAATTTTCAAATAATCAATATTTTACTCTCAATAATTTTGAATAATCCTTTCAATTATTGCTTTTCTAATTAGCTGCACTTATATGCATTTCAGCCCATCTGTCACCGAAATTTCTAGATGATCAAAAGTTATTGAAACCCACTCGATTGAAATGTTAAGCTAATGAAGACGGCTTCAGAGTTGGCTTTAGCAATTTCAATACCCAACGTGAAAGCCATTAACATATTGATAGTTTGGTTACATCAATAGATTTTAATAAAATCGAACAGAATAAGGCACAGAGATCTCCATAAGAGTAAAATTAACGCATTACACATCAGTGTACATGACACTAAAATGATTTGTGCTAATGCTACATAATTTCCAGTTACAATTTGCTAATGACTACTATCATCACCATGCTAATGTTGACATACTTCGCGCATTTTTATATTCCGCTCAGTTGACTAGCCATTAGCTTTTTCGTAGTGAAAAGAAAACAGATTGTGGAATAATACGATTACATAAAAAGTACTTCAGAATTCCAACTTCCAAGTGAAATGCACTCTGGCAGCACGAGACCAATTTTCTTCCATTTCTTTGGCATATTATCTTAGCCAGCCCCCCTTTTCACAAGACCTGCGCAGGCACCTACCTTTGAAGTCGCCGTGACACATGGCGAGCCTGCAATCGAAATATTTCAGTAAAGCCAGAGCCAGAGCTGATCGCTGTTGTGTCGCGCGGTGTATTACTCATCCTGCTGATCAACCAAGTCTCACTACTCGATGATCTTCAAGTTCCATTTAATAAAGAATAAAAGAAACTGTGGAAGGTCGTTTGCGTCTTCTGAAGGATTTCTTCTGACAAAATTATTGAAGTGATTGTTTCTTGCGCACCGAAGTATGAAATCGTCTTTTTCTGCAGTTAGTGACGTGCGACAATTTGCAATTTTATAATTTCTTAGTGAAATTTAAGAAAATTTCGGCACATTTAAAGCAAATGTGAAGTGCTGTGAATTTTATTACTTGAACCTGTGCGAACAACTTAATCATCAGAGTAATCAAACCAATTCTGAAGATAAGATAATTCGATATGGTCGTCGATCGTGCGAATGTATGGCCGTTTTTGGATTATTACTAGGCATGCCCTGGTAAGTTTTATACGTTTTATAGTGAAGGAATTTCTCCTATTAATTTCGTGGTTGGCTCTTTATGGGCGGCGTTGGATAACTAATTACACTCCTCTTAGTCCAGAGTACTTTTTTCAATTTTCTATGATAATTGCCTATAAATTACACAAGAAAATTGCATTTCTGAAATTTTTCGTTAAAGAAGGAACACGCAAGCAGTAGAAGAGATTGATTAACTGCGAGCACCATAAATTGGTCACAGGCTTTTGGTTATAGAATGTGATCATAAAACATTAATTATTTGATAAATCCTTGGAAATTACACCTATCATAAAAGAAATAAACATCGGTTCGAAAAATATTTAGGAGGATTTTAAAATTGTAGGGTCAATTGGACCAGAGCAAAAATTACTTTTAAATAATAATCAGTTTATGATGAAATACACAATTCTTTATACCAAATTTCCAATACCAATAATCCTGCAAGAGCGATTCACCATATCAAATCATGTTGGTCCTTCGAGCCGGATCTCTGAAAATTTCAACTATTTTGCTTAATATTCCTGTTCTGCTATATCCTGTGAGTCCTCTGATCTCTTTTACTTGATCCAGGATTCTCCTATGCTCATACTCAATTCTTGACATCGAATACTATGGGCGCCTCTTCTGAACCTTGAATGCCACTTCCACTGTCATTTTCTTTTTAAACCGGTTTATGATATTGAATCTCACATAAAAGATTGTAAAATTTTAATTTGTATCGGCGATATATTTTCTGGCGTAAGGAATATAATTGAATATCGCCACTAAGGTTATTGCCGGAAAATATATATCATTAAGTCTCGACACTCAGGGGCACCGAAGTACCAACAACCAGCAGCGCATTTTTACCCTGCAAAAGAGACCCAGCCGTGTTGTGATTCATTCGCATGTGGAACAAATTACCATCTTTGTTTTTTTTTTTATTGCAATCGGCATGTCCTTCACTCAACTCAAGTGTGGATTAATCACTTTCTATTTTCAGGTGTGAACTCTGTCTGTCTGATTATATTTCATATTAAGGTGTTCTAGAACTCTTGTTGGTGTTATTTTTACCCATCAATAAACTTTTAAAAAACGTTCCTATTAAAATAAGCTGGCATACTTTAAATGCTACCTGAAACAGATGCTCATTATCTGCTCGTTTTAACCCTCATTGTGAGAAGGTGCAATCTTACGAAATCCGCGTTGTATGAACGGGTTGCGTTTCCAGTTTTTGACGCCTTGGAACTGTTGCAAATTTTTACATTTTTCATGATTTTACTTTCAGTTTACTTGTTTACAAAAATAATATGCTAATTCTCCGACAAGTAAATGTTGAGCGAAATAAACGCAAAAAAGTGTAAAAAAGTGCTTTGTGTAAAAACTATAATCCAGCATTTTTTCCTTTTAGTCTCATGAGGTGTGGGTCACTAAGTCAATAATGAATTACTGGAAAGTTTTCTCCAAAATACATGCTTCCAATTTTGCAGATGGTTTTATGCATGGACGGACAGTCAAAAATTACTCAACTTTTCAGACCAGAAAGTTTCTGTTGCGCAACACCTATAAATCTGTTTATGTTGATGCCGCGAAAGAAAGTAGTCCGTTCAATAATGTATGATGGACTCCATGGTCCATGAACAGTAATTGGTCTCCATTGGATGCGATTTACTTGCTCTAAGCGGTAGGAGAATTATGTGATAGTACAGTTCCGTTGCAATGAACCGAAACTGGTTTAGTGGCTTACATTTACGAAAGCCTTGATTGAGCAGACTTTTAATAAAAAGGATTGCAGAAAAGCCAGTTATGATGGGGGATTTGGGTCGACAGCTTACATAATTTTTACATGTCTTGTTTTCATCTGATTTTAAAAGCAGTTAAATGGAAAACAATGTGAAATTAAGTGGATTACATGAGAATAAGAGGTGTTTTTGGAAAAGAGAAATTGCACTTAAAGTCATATAATTAAAAATCACTCTTTTCGAAAACTTAAAACTATTGTTTTTGAAATGTTAAATATATATACATATATATATATTACCATATCTAATTCTGTTATGTAAGAAATGCATTGTTTACAGTTCGTGCAATGAGGAAGACACGGTTGCAATCTCTACTTTTCGAAGAGCAAGATGGTTGAGGTGATTAAAATCTATGGAAAGCAACGATTATAATACAGGCAGTCTTGGCTCGTTGAGGCAAAGAACCCTCGAATACTCTAGATCTAGATACTCACATATTTTTGATTTTCAAAACACCAAATCAAGTCAAGTTTAGGAAAAATGAAAGAACCGTGTGTAAGATGAGGTAATTCTGAGGCGTTCTGAGAATATAACTACAGTCGGCGTAGGATACCATAAATCCTTCTCAATTTTACTGTAATGTGATCGATCATAGCAGTTCACTTTGGAATTTCATCCCGGTCTCACAACAGATCACTATGCGATGCAAGAACGTCTCTTTTTGCACTTCATAGCAAATCAGTAGCCTCTAAGAAAATTTCAACACGTACAGCTTTTTGATGTTCAACAGCCTGCAACCCACAGAGTAGTAATTTTTCGGTACTACAGCTCATTATTTAAGAGGGATTTGATACCCTAAATGAGGATGTCATTGCTCCTGTAAACGCTTATTTTATAGATTCAAACGAGTAAATTAAATTAAAAGTAAGAGAAAAAGGTCATTAATGAGAGGGAGAAAAATAGTCGGATGCAATATAGAACCCTGTGGCATTCCAGCACTGATATTATAAAGGTCTTCATATTACCAGTTGAACGTTCGATACGAAAGCCGTACTAGTTTAAGTTTAGTTTTTAGCAATTATGTCTTTTATCAGTACCTTTAGCTGAAAACTTCAGCCATTGTTAAACACCGGAGGGACTCGAATCCGGGATCTTTTAAAAGGTTTTACGGGAACCTGCGTCTTATCTACTGAGCTATCGATACCTTCTGAAAGTTCACGGGTTATTCCTTTTTATTGTTTATTGTTCCGGTTTATCAGTCATGCACCAATCTTTCCTAACATAAATCAAACCCGTTCAATTAAATATATCAGCTGAATTTTTGCCTGCATTGCCTGCAAACGAAACCCTCCTGGGATCAATTTATTCATGCCTACTTAGAGCTCTCAAAATCAAGTCAATATTTATAGGGATCATTTCGAAGATTAACTATAGGAATTAGTTCGTTCTAGATATTATTATAGTTTTTATATTAATAGTGAAAATTAACCTGTTTAATGCAATTGTTTTCAAGCATGTTGCTATTTGCAATTCCAACAACAATTGCTGATTTTCTAGGTTAGTGGTGTGGTGTAATCTTTCTCACGTGCGTGAAAGTAAATAAATTATAGAAAGTGTCAGCCGCCACTGTTTAAATTCCTAATCGCATTCGAGATGTGTGAATCTATTAAAAACAAGTTTGCTGTTAACCAGGCTGTATCCTCGGCTACTTGATTACCACATAAACATTAAAGTGGAATGCAGGTGGTTTTCAGTTTCCTCTGGGTCATTAACACTTCCTCCTCATGCAAGGAAATTTGCAGCAAATGCCTAATCCCATAATTCCCCCGTAGTTTTCCTCAAATTGAAAAGTGACGAGGAAAAGCAGTCAATGGTTGGACGGTAGGAAAACTACTTTGGGCGGTAGCGTGGTTGGTAGGTGGATTAATTACAGTCAGATGGTTTCCCTCTTTCTCATGACTCAATCACAAAACAACTGTGTGACTAGGTGACAGCATAAAAATTAATTGAGTATGAAAACTAATGAAGAATGAACAACAGAAGAGTAGTAAGTCCCGGGTCGCTTGTGATTAGTAGTTGCATACAAAATCAATGCAGCGAAAGTCTTTAATCCGACTGACTGAAGTTTTATGCAGTTGATTGATCACCTGGTTGCAATTAGCTCTATTTTAATGTCACAGATAATTAAGATCTAGTATTTCTTGGTGACGGAAATACAAAGAGGATTAGCGAGAATGATCACAGCTGTGTTGCTGGATTGTTACGAAAATCAATTGTAAAAGCAGAAAAAGTTATATTTGTGCATTGATCTCTAGAATTAGTGCACACTTTTCTAGTTTAAATTTCCTTTTGTTGATGTGATGATAGATTAGCTGGCGATACAAGATAAGAATTTCCGGAGTTGGTCCTATTATTACTTTTTTTTTAAGTTAGGACAAAATAATATATTTCTATATATTCTATTATGATATGATACATTCTGTTCTCTTAACATACTAACTAAATGCACGGCTTGGGAGGTTTATTTAGCAGTTTTGTCGTGTCCCTCCAGGCACAATCCTTGGTCCTATGCAATTTTCAATCTTTCCTAATGATCTCAAGTCAGATCAGCCGCATACTAAAATGTGCTCTTGATGTTGAGTTGTATATGTCTGCTTCAAAAGGCAGTATAGGCACTTTTATTTGGAATGTGTGCGTAATTGGAAAAACTGTAACAGGAGATCAAGTCTATTCAGCCTAATCCCTTTAATTTCTATTAAATGTTGAATTGGTTGTTACATAATTTCATAGGCATACTTTTCTCGCAGTGCATAGCGGACTTGTTTGGTTGTGACAAATATTTAGTTGATTGGCAATAAGATTAAACCTCTTTTCATAATTGCACGTAGTATTACTCCCTTCTTCGAAATCGTTTGGAATCTTTCTAGGTTCTCTCCTCCGTCATATGTTCGATCATCGATACTTTTTCGTGGACAGTAAGGCTCAAAAATTTGGGAAAAGGCATTATCCTCTTAATATTACGAGAGCCAGCTTCATAATATTAAAGGCAGTGTATCCTTCTTGACCTCCTGCAACTAGAAGTACCACAGAAACACCCTGTATATTTTTATGATCAGCCTAAATGTATGCAACAAATTCGACATAATATCTCAAAACCAACTACACAACTGCTACATCATTTTAACGCCTATAATTAGGCATTTTTGAAAAGTAGTAGCTTGTTCAGGTCACTGGCCGTCAAATATATGTACAAAAGTCCGGTTCGTTAACTTCCCTTCATTATAATTATTACATAACTAACCTTGACTTTATTTAATGGAAATTATTATACTTCTATGCCAACTGTGCGTGTGGTTCAGAAAATCAATTTCATTACTAATTTGAACATGAAACAATATTAGAGGCAGTAAACGATAGTAGAAAAAATGTACTTGTATCGGACTTTGTTGAAAATTTCAAAAATAAAATCGTAGTAAGACTGTAATTTGTTTTTCATACATGGCCTAATTGTGTAACAAAGTGCAATTAGTTCTTTTCGAGGTAAAATTCTGTCGACATTCAAATTCTTACTTTCATAGTAGCGTTACTTTGTTATGCAAAGATATAATAAAGAAATTACTCGTGTTAACTTGCAGATGTATAACCCATATTCAGAAATTTTCCGCAGTATAAAATCAACAATAAAACAAACATAAAAGGATCGATTTTCTTTTTCTATTTTAAAGTTTCAGGGGTTCTCTATACACCTGCAAAAGAATTTTTGGAAATTTTTAAAAATAATACAGGTACAGAAGAGTAATCCTCTTAGTTAATAGTTTAGACAAAGATATTCCATAAATAAATAATAAATGAAATAAATGAAATGAAATTCACCTGTACACAAATAAAGTGATAGATTTTGATAGGAAAGGGTCGTTAGACTTCAACTTATTAATTGACGACTAATCCGATGGGAAGGAGTCTCTACCATCCATGTTTTTTTTCTGCAAAGATATTGCCTATTGCTTCCTAGAGGAAGGAAATTTTAAGGAAGAGGAAGTTGGGAATTATTTATAACCTGACAAATGTTGTATGTAAATCTATAATTTGAAGTGTAAATTTTTATTACGAATCATCCAGTAGCTTGGAGAGCAAAACGTTCGTCATTAGAACACTAGTACTGAAAAAAAATCACCGATCCCTTCGTAGGAATCGAGTCTGCGCCCACAGAGGAGCAAATATGTAAAGGCAAAAGAGTGCTTTCCTAATCTGAGAGAAGTACACTTTGACCTTCGAGTTAACGATCTATTGCAACGAAAATGATTTTCCGTGGGTCGAAGGACTCTCTTAGTCGTTTTGTGGTTTTAATTAAAAAAACATACAATTTAATTTAATAAACACTATTTTATTAATAATATCCAGTCGCTTTAAAACTTTTAACTACTATCGAAACGCAAATTCAACTCCTTCTTCTGGCTTTTCTGGCT
>QYTT01094713.1:51950-68229 GCA_006980735.1 Dasypogon diadema
CACTTTGACCTTCGAGTTAACGATCTATTGCAACGAAAATGATTTTCCGTGGGTCGAAGGACTCTCTTAGTCGTTTTGTGGTTTTAATTAAAAAAACATACAATTTAATTTAATAAACACTATTTTATTAATAATATCCAGTCGCTTTAAAACTTTTAACTACTATCGAAACGCAAATTCAACTCCTTCTTCTGGCTTTTCTGGCTGCCGAATCCAACACTGGGTGCGGCGATTTATCTGAGTAAAAGTGAGGCAATCCTACTGACGAGAATTTTACTGGCGAAGATATTGAGGTATGGTGCACAGCAATATTTTTATGCCAAAAATTGTGGCTCACTTGCAACATTTGTCAGGTTAAAATTTTCTCTTTTGATCTCTCGAACTGATTACATTTTCGCATTACTTTTGTGAGAATGTAATGCAGCTAGTAATGGCTTCTCGAACATTTTGTACTATGTAGTGTTTTTTTTTGTTTAAGATTAGAAATTGTGAAATATTCATCAATTCGGTAAGTACTTCTAGGAGCAATAATTTACCTGACTTCCTGTTTGCTGTCACCCATACTCGTGCATGAAATATGCACGACTCCAACATTGAGCGTAAATTAAAAAAAGCAGCATTAATGTTTTCAAATTTGGACATTTGAGCCCAAAAAATTTGGGTTTTTCAATAGCTCTTGCTGCATTTACATGGTAAAAATGAAAATTATTAATTACAATCAACAAGCCATGTATTTTAAAATTGAAATTGCTTACTCCGTATTAGATTTCTTAAATGACATAAATTAACTTGAGAATAGGACTAAGAAAAACAAAATTATATAATTTTGGCTTTCTGATTATACCAAATTTTGCAATATTTTATTTATTGAAAAAAATGTAAATTAGGTGTAATATTTCAGCAAAGGCCAAAACAACCTTACCTCATCTTCATAACATTTCTTTAAATTAAAGAATTCTAAAATTCCCAGTGTTGTGAAAAAACTTGTTCCTGCATTCTACTGCTCTTTATATTTTAATTTGTCTCCAAGTTCTGGCACAATTAGTAGAATCTGGTTTTTTCAGCAAGTTTAAATGAAAAATAACTCTTCGATTCGATTTTAATTCAGGAAATTCCTCTATACAATAATTGAATAAATTATACCGGAAAAGTGCAGTTGAAAAACATCTAATAATTCAACACTGAAATTTCTACACAAATTTCCGCATTACATTGACCCAGAGTTTACTACACGGATAATCAAAAGACCTTGACCCCAAACTAAGACCGGAATCGTTGAGCAGAAGTAGTTACGACACTTTTTTTTTATACTACGAAAAATTTCTTAATTAAACATTTTTCAAGAAAAAAATGGACCGTACTAAAGTTTATAATTCTTTGTTTTCTTCATTCAATGTCAATGTCAAAGTTTCATTTGACTATGCAAATTTTGATACGTTACAAGCGGAAGAAGATTGAAACTGGTGGCTTCCGTCATCTAGCGAAAGTGAAATTAAGATTTGTTCACACCAATGATTTCTTAGAGGCTGACGAGGGAACACATTCGCGTCAAAAGTCATTCTGTTTCTGTGAGTAGTTTAGGGTCCCTTACTTTTATTTATTCAAAAAAATAAATGTGAGAACATCCCCACTTACTAGACGTACTTTTGGCTCCATCGCTTTCGTTTCCTTAAAAAGTAAACAGTATAGTGCGTACTTCACAAGTTTCCACAAAACTTAGTAAGTGGAAGAAATCACTTCACTAACTTCCGGTATACGTGAAAGGACGGATCTTCAACAATACAAGACAAGCAAAGCTAAATAGAAGGCCTTGTTCGTGTGTAGCTATTGTTTTAACCAATCCTACTACAATTTGCATTTGCTAGGAGTTCATATGTGAGAGTTTTAATAAATAGTTTTAATAAATGATGGGAGCAATATCATTCAATGAACTCTATTGACTTCAAAAAACCGGACATCTTTCCAAGGCTATGCCGGCCGCGATGCTGGTATATTATGTTAAAAGCAGAAGACATAGTGCGTCTTTTTAATAAGTGAACGTTTCATTATTGAGATGAAAATGAAGTTAGTTTTTTTATTTTTATTCAAATGATTTCGCTTAACATAAAGGGATATATGTCAGTGCTGGAAAATATTAAAATACATTTCACACAGGCAGTTGAAACAAAAATATTAATTTTTAGTCTGTATTAGTAATTCAGGGGATATTATGTATGTATCATGACTCAAGACTGGCATTCGTCCTTTAAAGGTCTAATAAAGCCATATGAAAACAGCCATTCATTATGTTTGGACCTCCAATACTGTTGTACAATTGTATTCCAGCGAAAATCCCTTTGACATTTTAACCCCGATTAGCGAATTTGTTAAACTACAGATCTACAGACGCTGACCTGATTGCCACATTTGTCAGGTTAAAAATAACTCCCACTTTTTTCTTTTTTAAAATATAATTATTGTTTCATAGACCCATGTAGGGATGTCGTCACATATGAAGGAACTCCTCTGTTTCTTGGCAATGACGTTGCAACTAAACCCACTGAACTAACAGAGATTTAAAACCATACAATTGTTGGAATACCCAATGACTTTTACTTGATTATTAGTTTACTATCAATAATAAATGTTAACAAGATCCGAACCTGAGACTTAATGAATTATAAGCCATCAAATTCATGTCTAAACTTCTTAATACAAATTGAAAAAAACCCACATTTGTAAGGTTTACACAACATCAATATAAATTTATGTAAACTCAAACTAGTCTTACCACATTTGGGTATCGCAAAAGCTACAAACATCACCACTAACCTGAAATAAAAAGAAAATCAATGTTATAGTTGTTTATTAAAACTTCTTTTTTATTTATTTCAGAAAACTTTCATCAGAGCAATGATAGCCAAGAAGAATATCATGCCGGCTACAAATCTAGGGAATCTCAAACACAAATTCAAAACAATAATCATAAAAACCTGACAAAACCTGAAAATCTTCACAGATTAAACCAAGAAAACAAAAATGGTCTTAAATTTGCTATTTGTATCTACTGTGATAAAATCAACCTTTGGGGTTGTAACGACTGGACTCTGGTTAATACCTCTTTTATTAGCAGCAATTACATACTACCGATATGATCTCCTGGACCCAGAATCACGTCCTTTCGATCAACCGAGGCTTTACTATGAATACGACTTTATAGTTATTGGAGCTGGTTCAGCTGGCGCTGTTGTAGCTAATAGGCTTACAGAAATACCAAATTGGAGAGTTTTACTTTTAGAAGCTGGTCCAGACGAAAATGAAATTACAGATGTACCATCTTTGGCTGCTTATCTACAGCTCAGTAGAATGGATTGGCAATACAAGACAGAACCGTCAAATAAAGCATGTCTAGGTATGAAAAATAATCGATGCAATTGGCCAAGGGGTAAAGTTCTTGGAGGATCGAGTGTTCTTAATTATATGTTATATGTTCGTGGCAACCGGCATGATTATGATCACTGGGAATCTCTAGGAAATCCCGGATGGGGATATGATAATGTATTACACTATTTCAAAAAATCTGAAGACAACCGCAATCCATATCTAAGCAAAAATAGAAAATACCACGGCATTGGAGGATACCTCACAATTCAAGAATCTCCTTGGCATACACCATTAGTGGCTGCCTTTGTTGAAGCTGGCACTGAAATAGGCTATGAAAATCGAGATATTAATGGAGAGAAACAAACGGGTTTCATGATAGCTCAGGGGACAATTCGACGGGGAAGCCGATGTAGTACAGCCAAAGCATTCCTAAGACCAATACGCTTAAGACCAAATTTCCATTTATCTATGAATTCACATGTGACGAAAATAATAATTGATCCAGAGACCATGCGGGCGACTGCCGTAGAATTTGTGAAAAATGGTAGAACCCTCAGAGTAAGAGCCAGGAAGGAGATTATTCTGTCGGCGGGAGCAATTAATTCACCACAAATTTTAATGCTTTCTGGAATAGGACCCAAGGAACATTTGGAAAAGCTCGGTATTAAAGTTCTTATGGATTTGCCAGTTGGTGAAAATTTACAGGATCATGTTGGAATGGGAGGATTGACATTTCTGGTGGATAAACCCGTTTCTATTGTTCAGGATCGTTTTAGTCCAACTGGCATGACCTTCCAGTACGTTTTAAATGAGAGAGGCCCGATGACAACGTTAGGAGGAGTTGAAGGACTTGCTTTTGTTCACACAATATATTCCAATAAAAGTTTAGATTGGCCGGACATTCAATTTCACATGGCTCCTGCCTCAATGAGTTCTGACAATGGAGCCCGTGTTAAAAAAGTCTTGGGCTTGAAAGAGAATCTTTATCAAGAAGTTTACAAACCCATAGCAAACCGCGATTGTTGGACCATCATGCCACTACTTTTACGACCTAGATCAAGAGGATGGGTTCGTCTCAAATCAAGTAATCCTTTTCATTATCCTCTGATGCATGCAAATTATTACGATGAACCCCTAGATGCTAAAACTATTGTAGAAGGTGCTAAGATTGCACTTCGTGTAGCTGATGCCAAAGTTTTTAAACAGTTCGGATCACGTTTATATCGAAAACCATTACCTAACTGCAAGAAATATAAATATTTATCTGATGAATACTTGGAGTGCCACGCTAGAACTATTTCTATGACTATATACCATCCGTGTGGAACAGCTAAAATGGGACCAGCATGGGATCCTGAAGCTGTTGTTGATCCACGATTACGTGTGTATGGATTACGAGGACTGAGAGTAATTGATGCCAGTATAATGCCGACGATTAGTAGTGGAAATACAAATGCGCCTGTAATTATGATTGGAGAAAAAGGAGCCGATCTTGTGAAAGAAGATTGGCTAATGAATCCAGACTATGCAAATGCTGATGCGATATTTAGAAGTATTTAGAATTGGGTGAATGATGTGATGTCAAAAAGGAACGAAATTAGAAGCGCGTGTGTGCCATTGTAATTGCAATAGAATTAAGTTGAGCACTGATCAAGTCATAATTTTTATTTATTCCAAGATCATTTTCCTTCTCTACACATTGTAGGTATGTTGTAAGCGTTGTTAGGTTCATAAGTGTAAATATTGTATGAATAGAATAAATTTTTAAAATTTATCAAGAACTTTTATTTCGCTTATTTTAATTAAAATTAGTATATAATGCACAGCTTATAATTAAAAGTAGACACAAAGCCGTCTAGTTAATGCGAGAAAGTGTGAAACTCTACCCTTTGGTTCAAGAAACAATGCTGCCGACAATACAGACCCCTGCGGTACACCGGCAGTGATATTATAAGAATCAGAGATAAGACCATCCAAAGTAACATAGACATCCATCTTCTAATGTTGTGGTCGAATTGAAATTTGGTCTTGTAGATCTGCCTTATTTTCGAGCTGCTATGACTCCGAAAGCCGATTTGTTAGACCATGTAGCACTTTTCCAATCCTCTGTACACCCAAGAGCTCTTACTCGGCCTAATCTTTATAGCTATGAGGAAAAAACGGGCACATCCGAAATCAGATAATACTGGATAAATTTTCATGGCAGTATTCGACATTTGAGCCAAAACAGTCAATTCAATTAATTTCTCCCAAAAATGCATTGAGACTGAACAGCTAGTAATACCATTGTAAATGCCGTATTACATTGAAGATATACGGATATTACGCTGAGCCATTATCAAGAAAATCTTCCCTTTCAAGGGATAATAATGTAACTTCATAAGTATTCGGCAAAAAATAAAAAATAGATGACTGCCCTCATCTGCGAGTAGGGCGATTAAGTTAACGACAGGTTAATCTTTAACAAAAAAAGAACAAAATAATAAAAGCACTAAGTCCGGCGCATGATTCTCAAGCCACAGGTTATGACGTACTACTACATCTTCTTATAAAAACTTTTTGTCTAGAACAATGAACTTGTTCTGCTATAGGGAATACCCAAGAAAAATTCAACGCCAATAACCTCGAAGATGTATTTCGTATTTCGAAATCGAGTTTTTAATAAAATCAGACCGTCCTAGTAGGTAATATAAATTGTCTGCTGTACATACCTTCTCTTATTTTAAGTAAATTTTTTGTCCCTGAAATTAACCTTGAGAAAGCAGAATTAGTATGTATTTTCGCTGCAGATGTAAAACGTTTTTGTGTATACCCGGAACTAAACGAAAATAGGGATCAGAAAAATTCCGTGCGGTTTTGTACATCGTCATGAATATTTTCAGGTATGATAATGTGTTCCACGAGGAATGACTTTTGCTACTTTGTTCAGGTTACCATCAATGTGTCGTTCAGAGTTGATATGCTACTCTTATACGATGCCCATTAAAAAGAGAAGTGTAGTTCATTACAAGGCTGTGATTCAATTTGGTAATAATTACATTAATACCAACAGTTTACCACTTTACAAAAAGCAACTAAGAGTAAAGAAAAAAATCTCTACTTACTTATATACTTCCAGAAATATATTTTCTTTGACAATTAGCAGATGGATTGTTAGTTATCAATATAACGCCGTGAGAACTGAAAATTTTTTTTCCTGTCCGTTAAAACTAATCCACAAATAAAAATAAGTAACCTTCCAAAAGAAGAATTCTAATGCAATGTATTTAATATCTATGCAGCCAAACAACTCCTATGGATCGACTCTTATAGTAATAATGACTGCGACTGAGCAAAGTCATCTGTATCATGACAATTGCTACAACTGAATCTCTTGATTTACGTGAATTCCGAACCACATACATAACTATTGCAACATCCAATGGCTTCTGTTGTCAGCTGAAAAACTTTGACCACTATTTGAGTCCGGGGGTGATATTATAGACGAGGCTTAAAAATACATATCTACATTTCTGCCAGAATGATTAGAGCTTAGTGTTAGCTAGCAGTGGTGTTCCGCAAGTGTCCGTGATAGGCCCGATTATTGTTTTTAATTTTTATCAATGACCTTTCCTCTTTCGCAAAATAACTTTCACATGTTTGTTGATGATGTCCAGTTTTACAAACCCATGCCCTTTTTTGTTTAGTGAAAAAATTAATGAAGATATTTAATCGATCACTCGGTCGGCAAAGAACAACAATCTTCAAAATACGCTATAGAAATTTTATAAACAGTTTAGGAGTAAAAACAAGATCCTCTTCAGATCAAATTAACAGCATTGTTTCAGTATATATAGAACACTTTTTGGGTTCTGGTTAACTGCTTTTGTCATTCCATATTTCATGCTTTCATGTAACGAAAATCCAAAGGACAATCTCTTATCCGTTTTCATATTATAGTCGCTTTTCGAGGACCACCTCAGCGCGCTCAAAATTATCTTGTAAGTTTAGAATACAGTCACATATACTTCTACTTTACAAAACTTGATATCGTTTTGTCTACAGAGACTATGTAAAAAAGTAATTCATTAAAAACTGCATCTAGATGGCGCTATTTTCCACGATAAAACCTTTGATTCTTCACGTAGAAATTATAATATTGAAATTTTGAACGCGTTTTTTTTCAAATGTTTTACAACGATATTGATAGTCCTCAACCCATAAAAATCATCCGATTCGCTTCAAATTTTGAGCACTGATAGTAGACATGAAAATAGAGAGACAGTTTGTTGAAAATTTTGCTCTTTTTATTCAGAATGACGTAAAAAATCCGAAAAAATCAGTTTTTCAAAATTCTGACCAGATAGTCAGTAAGTTAGAAATTGTTTTTACGGGTATTGATGTAAAATTTGATTGATCGTATACTGCATGTAACATCAGATACATATCTCTGCCACTTTGTATTATCTAAAAAAAAATTCTCAAATATAGCATAAGGATTGATTTTTGTTTGTCTATCCCAAAATCCTCCAAGACTAGGATCAGCCCTTAACTGAAACAATCATCAACAGATTGCTACATGAAAATGTTTGCCTATACCCAATTTTGTTTCTTCAATTTTCAGACTACTTTTTGTTCGATTGGTTCAACGTTAAAAGTTCGTCAAAAATTCTATCAAATCAATCAATAATCTGTTGTATCCCAATCGCTTAAATATTTCAACGGATCTTGTAAACTACGAGAAAGATTTAAGATCACCGATTATATATCTGATTGTTACAAAATCTTATTTAAATCTTTATATTATTATTTACAAATATTTGTTGTTACTCAATAATAATAGTGGTCGGAACTACTGATCTTCACAAACGGTAAGTTCCAAATTCCCTCCTACCTTTTGGCGAAATTACTAATTTATTTTTTTAATGATAGATAATAAAAATATTATTTCCGCTGAAGGTGATGTCTGCTTTGTCTTTTACTTTCCCTGACAGAAATGAATGGTGGTAGAAAAACAGTTATAGTTTCATTTTCAAGATCATTTTTTTTACCTAATCACGATGTCCCCGAAAGATACTCCGTTTACCTTCTTCCCCTCTATCTAACTACCTTTTGACTCCGACATTTAGTTCCACTATGTATCTTAACTAGATTCATGCAATTTCATACATCTGACGATCTTGCATGCAAAGAATTTAACTCTTTGCGCCACACAACTCAGACCAAACTAGAAGTGTTACTGTCTGCCAGTACTGCTTTTGCAAGTACCCAATCATTAGATTGTGCGCCTAACAAGTCAATGTTCTTGTGGAGCTTTACTAGGTCAAGGAAGTTTAGGTATGATTTTCCGTGATTGCACAACTACTGCAAAATGGCAGCGTGCAAGAGGTGAACAGTACAAATACTTAATTTGTGTTCATAGTCAGTCACCTGCAGGTTATAATTATCAAAAACTTGGTTTAAGTTAAAGTTCGATGACTCGCTATTGGGCACGGTAAGTAGTAACATGTTGAGATACGACTAAAACTAGTTGACACTGGAATAGATAAATCTTTCAACTTCTTGGAGCATTCCAATCTTGATTTGAGGTACTCTTCTAGCATATGGTGTAATTGCAAAAATCGCCCCATATACGATTGATGCCAAGACCACGCGACCAGTGCCAAAAATCTATTAAATTGTGTGGTAGTAATGACTGTTATGTAGTAAGCGTATAGAAGACTTAGAGAAAAATGCTAAAACATTCAAAGGTTTGAGGTTTGGGGTCATAAAGCATTCGGCAAAAAATTAAATGTTAAAGTTAAGACGAAAACGTGATACTCCAAACGAAACCACACTTTTCATTGAGATTTATTATAAATTCGAGCAATCTCTGCTCAAGCTTGAAGTGATTTCTTCTCTTGGACTTACGTTAGCCATTCAAGGTTCGGTTCGATTTTTTTTTAGTTTGTCTACTCGTATTTTATATCATATTTAAAAGACTCTGCAGTTCCGGACGCAGATAGTATACTATAATCAATTACAATATAACGGATTTTGTGGGGACGACATGATTATTTGATGATTTCCCCAAAACACTCAGGAAGAAATTAAGGGACTGTTGGATGTTTCAAAATTTGTATTCAAGTATAGTTCCATAAATAATTCATGACAATGCAAATGGTTTCCGGGTTACCTTCTTTTGATTTTTCCATCACAGAGATAAAACGGACTTCTTAGGAATAATACACGCAAGCTTATCGGGAGTTGTAAATATTCAAGGCCCAAATATTTAAGGAATGTTTAAGGAGTGTTAGCATTGTGAGTCTCTACCTACCTCATCGCATATGTGCTGAACCTCTTATATACCTTGTTCAGGTGGCAATCTAAATGCGGGCATTTTGGCTGATTTTAGTAGAGAGAATACCAATTTAATTTCAGTAAAAGGTAAAAATACCCTTTCAGAATTTTCGAGGTCATCTCAATATGTATCATGTATATGTATCATGTACTGACGATAATAAAAGACAGCAAATGTGCAAACGGATTGGAAAGATCTCAAATACTAAATATTTATAAGGTAGAAATCTAAAAAGGATGGCCTAACACCTCATAAAAATACAAGACAAGGACTCCTCTAATACCTTACTTTTGTTTTAAAGAACTATTAACAGATCGCCTGAAAAAATAAAAAAGCAATCTTCGGTGTAAATATTTTACGGAATTAAGAACACACGGAATTTTTTAGAAAAAAAATGTCATTGGCGGCAAAATTTTACAGGATTAAGAATAACACACCAAATTTTTTCGAATTTTCGAATATTCAAAAATTCAAATTTAAGGCTAAATAACTCAAGCATTTGCGCATAAATTATAATAATGCTGATTATTATTAGAGGGAATGAAATGTTCTCCTTCGACCATGTGTTCAAATTTGATCCTGCGATATCCTTAAAAAGACTTGTGAGCATTTAAATGCCTACACTCCCTACAAAATTTTTAAACGTAAATTTGAGGGAGAAGGAGTAATTTTTTTTTATGGGTGTAATCAGGATACTTCAAGGAATCCATTCTCATAATTCATCCTACTTATTTATTGGTGCCCGTGGAGTCCGATCACCTATAAACTTTCCCGTTTCATTTCCAAAGTGAGGAGTTGTTTACCTATTCTTTATAATCTCTATTTTGTGCATTTTGCAGGATGAGTTTGCTACACTTCGCTGTACGAAACCCATTTAATGGTATTCTACTAAAAGTTTAGGTTCTTAAGCGAACGTAAATTCTTATTACAGCTAAGGATGATGGATGATCCCTTACTGGATTAAAGAAGGGTATGTAACATAGTCACGGCAAAAGTTATTGGGGCAAAACCTAAATTTAGTTTTACTAAAATGTCCCAATAAAAATACTATGGAATAATTTGCACAAAGAGGGCATACATCAGCGGTCATGTATAGGCGATATGATTCCCGCGAAATAGCCTTGTTAAAATTTACAACCGATGTAAGACAAGCCCTTGAAGAATAGGTGATTTATATTGTCATATTCATCTTGACTTTTTAAAGACTTTCGATAGTTAAATTTTTCTCTGTAATTAGTAATATTTCGCAAGGTGTATTCCGCAGGAATCAATCCTGGCACCACTTCTCTTCAATCTTTACATAAATTACCTGCCTCTCGTCGCACGTCATTCAACGATTCATTTGTATACTGATGCCTATTAGCTCTATATTAATTCCCCATCTATGTTTTATAAATCATCTCAGAACCAATTTAAAATAAACCCCATAAAATTTATCCATATTTTATCTTGCGCCTACACTAGACATTTTCATTTGGGTATTACTGCAGTAAAAATGAGTTAATCAGAACAGGTCCAGTCTATAAAACTGAAATGTTCATATTAAATTACATAATAATAAAGAACATAGATAATAAATTACAAAAAAAATCTGCATAAATTTCAAATTTGCAATTCTGAATCCATAATGAGGTTTAATAATAGACAGCCCCACTAGTTTTAAAATTTAACTAGAAAAGTTAATAGAACCCGATCTCTTGCATTACTGAATACTGATTATGTTTTATTTAAAGACTTAACAATAAACTAAGAAAAACTGGTATTTATAATGCATCTTCTCACGATATTATAATCTGATGAAACTATCCAAAAACAAATTAAGTATACAAGTGAAAAAACTGGAGTTGTTTTGCCAAATAAAAGGGGTCTTCTCTTGCACTACTAATTGTTTAGTAAAATCGAAAATTTTTAATAAATTCCAAGATAGCAAGAATAACTCACTTAGAAGATAACTTCTAGTGAAATAATTTATTATAATTGATATTGGCGCAATTTTCATGTTCTAGTATATTTTCCTATACTTCTAAATATAAACTTATTATTCCAGACAATTCTTAACAACTTGTTACAAACTATTTAAACACATACCTGAAAATATAAAAATAAATTTCCTTATTATCTAAGAATCAGTTTTAATATGAATAAATTAGTAATACAATTTGATAATGTATCTTGTTAGCATTCTAGATATTTATGAATTGCAATAAATAGTAAAATTTATGGTAAATAGAAGAGAACTGAGAATGATGTATTAATTATACAGACTTCATCATGATACTACTAAAAGTGCATCGAACTGAAGTAAAACTAGAAAGACAGGCTTCAGCAGAAACACGTTAACCACTGGTAACACGCTAACAGGAATTCAACTCCTGAATTTCCAAATATTCAATTATATCATCAATTGCATAATTTTCAAGATCAACGAGTCAAATTCCAATAGAATTCCACCTTTGGATATTCAAATTGTTGATTCCTTGTATGTTTTATTAGTTTTTTATTGGAATATTAAAATCTAAATACCCAAAAGCTTTCTAGAAACCAAAAATAGATTAAAAAATTTCAGAGTCATACATCCAAAATTAGCAACCATCAAGTGCCCAAGTTTGTTCTGCACGAAAACTCCCAGGATAATCCAGAAATGTAGAAAACCAAGAACTTGCCTATGTTGATAATTTTTGAGAATGTGTTCAAACTCTCAAACTATGGAGAACCAGATCTGAAACAATTGGAAGGGGTATGTGCTGTGTGTTAGTCTTGGATCAAACCAAATGAAAACAAATAGCAACCAAATCAAAATCAACGGCAATCAAATCAAAAAGAGGACCAACCAAATCAAAAAGAGGATCAACTAAATCAAAAACAATCAATCAAGTAAATCAAAATAGCACTTTACAACCTCTTCAAATCCATATAAAAACATATCAACTTCAATTACAACCATTTTAACACGCAAAACTGGTTGTTATTAAAGTTTATTTGGTTCTATTTGGACTTAAAAAAGTTATAAATTTTTTGAAAAAGTTGACTCCGATTATATTTATTTGCTCTTGTTTTTGAAAAAAGATGGTTTTGATTTTGATTAGATTGCTTGATTTTAATTTGGTTTGTCCTGGTTTGATATCTTGAGAATGGTTGCGTTTGAAATGTAAATGCTATATATTCAGACCTTAAGCCCACAGAAGCTGAAAACTGCAATGACACAAGTAACCAAGCAGCTTAAGCCTTTTAAGTATTTTATCCAAAATGATGAGAAATACAAATACATTCTAATCTGCCTGCCTCTAAACAACAATACATTTATTCTATAGGTTTCAAAGGCATCCACTGTATAATATTAAAACGGACGAACCGACACAGATATTAGACCTTAGACCCCCACGGCGAGGTTTACCGTAAAGGTAGAGGAATATTAACACGTACACTAGCTTGATTTTTTCTACGGGTATGGTCCACTTGCTGTGTGGCCAAACCATGCGGCTATAACCGAGGAAAGTCCAGCGGAACAAATTGACAGTATTTTAGAAGATCTTCGAAGCAAATAAGGGATAAAAGTGGGCCAAGATGGCTGCCCTGTGGGATACCTGACCTTGTTGCAAAAAGTTTTAGAGCTATAATTATTAGTTTTCACGAAGAGTTTTTTGTTCGACTTCGTATTTATTTTCGAGACAATCTGTAATATAGTTTGTGAATAGTATAAGATTTCTTGCGGTAAATCTGCCACTAATAAAATCTAAAAGAAAGTAATCTATCTCTAAAAGGTTTAGGAATAATGTCAAATTTAGTTATACTCCGATAGTTGGAAGCCTGACATTTGTTCCTTTATTTTATAAATTGGAAAGATAAAAGACGTTTTCTATCCATTTAGAAAATAAAGGCTTTTAAAAAGAAACATTTATAATTATAACCTAGGATAGCACTACGATTAATACACAACTAATGTTGGTCTAAAGTCCGGTCCACCAAGATATAACACCTGGCAAAATGTTAGATTTATCTAGTGGAATTCAACTGAAGTGATTAACTAAAAACTTGATTAATACAACAGGTGAAATTGATGAATTATCTTTCTGTTTACCTCACAATATCTCATCACACGATCAAAGGCCAGGAAACAAATTTTATAGAAACTGCATGGTTTCCAAGGTGAACAAGGGCATTGTTATTCAGAAACCGTCCATTAAACAAATTACTCCACAGATATAGGCGTGTTATTATGGGAACATTATTTTGTCTATTTATTACCCACGTTTACTTAATTTTAACTAAGATTTAATTCAAATTGTTGTAAGCTAATACGTGATAGTGTTGTGTAAAAAAAAGCCGAATTTCTGTGCTGTGCTAAACTTTGATGAAAAATAACTTTATAAAGTTTCCGCAGAATTTTTATGTTTTAAAGGTACCACAATAAAGTTTCGTATATTTATACAAAGCATAACATTTGATATAAATATTAAAAATAAAAATAAAATCACAACATTGAACTACGTTGCAGAAATTGTAAGTCAAAAAGTAATACTGCAAATATTTCTTTACTAATATTAGAAACTTCAATGGAAAGAGAGTGTATGAGTTATTTTGTGATTTAATAGCATTTATTTGTACACCGGCGATACATAACTTCATACCTTCTTTTACATCTATCGACCCGATGAACATTAACATCCATCCAAGATGTTTAAGTTTGAAGCATTTTGATCAGTTACACAAGACTCAATTACAAGATATCAGTCATTCAGATATGGTTCCCAAAGCTTAAAGCAAAGCTGCATCAAGAAACAAATTACGCAACCTACCTGTGCACAACACGTTCTGTTGCTAGAATCATTAAAGGTGTAGCTTTAAAGCGATCTAACCCAAAACACTGTTTCGCAAGCCTTCATTACTGTGAAATAATGAAGCCTGACTGCCAGAAAACAACTATTGAAGGTGACTGGATGCTTGTTAAGGAAGGAAGTCTTGCAGCATTTGCTGGTATATGGGTAAGATATGTCTACAACTTTAAAAATTTTAGAGGAACTTTTTTGTTCAAAGCCTTTTTTGGAGCATTATCGATTTAATTTAAATTTTTTTTATTTATATGTCTCCAGTGTGCCTTCTGCCTCTTACTTTTAAATCGATCGAACAATGCACAAGAAATTTAAAACACTACAATTGTCAGCTTTGTTGCGATGTTATCAGTCCTTTGACTTAAAAAAAAAACGAAATATCAAAATTAACTACCCTAACTCATGAAAAAGTAATTTTTTGCAAAAATTTGTACATGAAGTTTAACTAATATTTCAGAAAATGGGTGTTAATAGGTGTTCCTGCAAAGAACTCGCATATTTATTTGAATATCAGTGGTTTAGCCAATTCTACTGACGAAAATTACACTTGCGATGCCACTGGGGTGTTGTAAAAGAAAAAAATTCATGCTAAAAATTGTATGGTTTACTTGCAGCATTTGTAAGATTAAAACGATTTCTTAATACCCTCTTTGTGCATAATAAGGATGTCCCCTGAGCTTAGGCAAAAAGACAACCTAGGCTGGCCCCTGGGGCTAAGATGTAGAGCGCTTTCTTGTTAAGAAGACCCAGAGACATGCGATATAACCAGGTAGCATCCTCATTTCTGGGTGAGTTTGGTAATGACTGACAGGATAACTAGCAGAGTCGTGTACACCTATCCGTCCAATCACAACAACTATGACGTATAAGCTGAATCACAATCTTGTGTATCCAAACTAGCGGATTTGTTAACGTGTTTTGGTGCAGAGGGTACTCTCTTTTACAGGTAATTTTTATGTCAACTGCTGTATGTTGTTCAGCAAGAAGAGAAAAATTTATGCTGGAGCCCAAGAACCTGCAACGAACTTATTTCTTTGACTGGCTCCACTTTGATGTAGCCAAGTCCACTGGTTATTTTTATTGCTTGACGGTTAATATTGCATATCAAAGGTCAAGATTAAAAAGCATAAAACTCATTTTTTAACAATTTAAAAGTAATGAACAGATCAAGGTACAAAGTAATGATTCTCTCAATTTATGACGTTAAGAAATAACTTAATTTACACTTCTCATGATTAATAGTTATTTAAGTTACAACTGTTACTAATTTTGTGCTAATGTTTTAAATAAAATATTCCAATCAAAAATTTTTTTACTTTAAACTGAAAAACAACAAGTTGCAAGAAAAGCAAAACAAATCCATATTTGTTACATGCCGTAGAATATGCAGCTTTCCCATGAAGGTATTTACACCACACCATTTTTACCTCAGTAACGGGATTTCCCCAAAAGTTGAAATAACGACTTTTTGCGTATTTTGCAAAAGTTTAGATAGAAGGGAATTTTTACAAAGCCTCAACAATTTTCTTGCAAATCATCAAATCAAATTAATTCCGAAACACTCTGATGTAAATAAAGTCTTTTTTTTTACTACCTCGAACAATAATTGACTAGCTCGTGCAAATGCGTGATTAGCGTAATAAGTTGAAAATAAATAATAAAAATTGTAATTTAAATATATAGGCAGCAAATTACTAACCATCATGATATGATAGCAATATTTCTGAAACACGATTATTGAGATTTGTTTTCAGTGCGAATGTTCTCA
>QYTT01094714.1:10135-30370 GCA_006980735.1 Dasypogon diadema
TTGGTACGAGCATTTTAAAATTTTTCACACCAATATACTAAGATCTGAAAAGTTCGCGTAGCCCTTGGCTTTTGCTGGCTATTAAAGGTGAGTTTTGCAAGAAAACTTATTTATGGGGCGATTTATTTCTCGTTTTAGCCTGTAAGGTTAAGGCTTTTGAAATTCCAAAGCTAAGAATAATTCCTTTTAGGTTTATTACTTAAACCTATTTGGAAAGCCATTGTTAGCAAAATCTTACGGATTTTTTTAGTTGCTGATGTTTCGCTTTTCTTCTGGTTTTGTGTTCAAAGATTTGGTATTTTAAGTACTGTAAGGAAGTGGAAAGCAAAGGCTCATTTTGGGAAAGTGTACACCTGCTTTTCTTAGCAGAGCTCAAAATTATTTATTGTTATTTAAAAATTTACACGGTCTAGGTAGCCCTGATTTATTATTTGCTTTTATTTTACTGAATAACTTGCAGAAGTATACACTTGAATAAGCAAATTCCTTTCTTTTTGTTATCCTGGTATTTTCTACCAATGTATTTGAGAAAGATATTCATTTTCCAGACTTTTATTTTTGTTTGGAATTTTTATTGACGTAGAAATTTGATTTGGGTGACTGCGTTCTGTAAGGAACTTTCAATAATTTGCTTCAAGCCAATAACTTGTTTCTTTTAAATAGATAAACTTTCTGAAATTGTTTTCCTTTAAGAATTATGGCATTTCTAATGTTTCTGAAATGCCAGTGCAAGTATAAATTTTTAGGCAAAATTGCTCAAATAAGCACGAGATGCGTACGAAAATATAAAACCTAATGTATTTGGACAATTTATCGTGATTTAAAGTAATAAATTTGTTCAAGATTTATTAATAACATAGAACTTCCTTCCGGAAGCCAAATTGGGGCAAGAGGCCGCAACACTTCGCGAAGCGGGCAACTCCGGCCGCGATCAACCACACACAACACGCTTCGACTTGCCAGCCGAACATGAGCGTTCCGCCACATATGACCTCCAACGGGAGTTAAAGACCCTTGGCTCCTTTATCAGGTATTCGAAGCGGATGAGCTTCTGCAATCTGGTGCCTTTTGAGTGCATTCCGGTGACCTATGATGTCACGATGTTCCTGTGCTCTTGTGTAGTATAAGTGAACCGTTTATTTAGCCAAGTACAAGACAAAACTAACCAGACGATTCACAACACCATAAGCCCTCGGACCTATGAGAAACGTTAATTGTTGTGTGTCGAATGACGGGCTGATTAACCGGTACAATCGAGCGACAAACTCCATGAGATCCTGCAAGCGAAAAAACTGTGAAACGAGGTTCTTCCGACAGCGCAAATCGTGCAGATTTTTTGGACACGTTGACCGATGTGCGAAAGCTTATTCCGGTGCTCTAGACTATGATGCAGCAGTTTAAATGCTACATGAGCTTCTTTAAAGTAAGTGAGGTAACTGTAGAAAACTCTAGCAGTTGTACTACCTGTCGCCCCCGGCTCAACCACGAGGTTTGCGCGCCACCTGGATAGTGGAATAAACCATGGCGGGTTTAAGCCGACACACGCGCCCCATATGGATCATCAGCTCCCCAAATGAGGTATGTGGAGGCGTACTGGTGTCAATAATATGCCTCTTCCGCGCCGCAGCGAGAACTCCCCGCAGTACTGGGGTATCGGTTGGGACTAATACGTTCCTGGAGCCGTTAATTTCATCGCACAGTACGGCCAGATTACCTGAGCCTGCGCCGAAACCTCGTGTACTCCCGATTAACGCGTCACTCAGATCGAGATTGCATGTAACCGTCACCTGGAAGAAATGCGCATATCCCAATGAGTCCCAATCGATTTGAAACTCTAGTATGAATCTGTTCCAGGTCTGTACCGTGTACAAATTAGTCTTTGGTTTTTTGTCTTTATTTTTACTGGGTAAAAAACTTTCACAATACTTCGCTGATACACTAACAATCGTTCTCTCCTTTCTCCTTTCTTAATCACTTTAGTTGCCTAATGCACTAATATTTTCTGCTCTTAAGACCATCAGCCGCCACGAATGACCAAGACTACACACCGTGTATTCTTTTTCGGGTTTTATTCAAGTTTCCTTAACTAGAAATTTTTAGTATCAGGTTTCGTCTGGATAAATTTGTCTTACGAATTCTTGTGAGAAATGGCATTAGGCATTAAATTTTCTTCTTGCTTTCGATATAAATCTAGGGGGCTACAGCGGGCGGCTGTGGAGAAGGAAGAAATTCTCCAAGAACCCCTGGCCGTACTCCGTAAGCAAGCTGATACACAGCTGAGGGATAAAAGTGTCACTGTGGCTAAAAACTCGGTGGAGAGCGCGCACTTGGAAACACTTCGCTCTTACAACCAGGTTGGCGATCCCTAAGGCGCCCACAAAAATTATTGCACATATAATGCCTTCTGGTGCGGGAAACCGCACCTTATCTGGAGGGACCTCAAGAAGTCCTTTCCAGGAGTGTCCACCTTCAAGCTTGTTCACATCTCATCACGACACCACCACGTAGTTAAGCACGGCTGCCCTCCCCTTCAAAGAAAGCGGGACTGCCAAAAGCTAATTGCTCCGGAGAGTTTCTCCCGAACCGTATGGCGGTTATGTGCGGTAGCATCGCGACCGGTATATACGCCCAGATAGTTCAGGCAAGGATCAGTCCACTGGAACATCCATGCGCACCACGGGTCTTGGCTTCTGGTCAGGTTGGCGACCCAGCGCTCCTCTCGAACTGTACAACAGCCCGAGCTATGGGAAAACCGCATAACAGACCGTCGCCAGCTAAGGGGAAAATCTGTGAGGCTGTCCGCCGCAAAATTGAAAACCTCCAGCAAGCCAGGAATCAGAAGGCTCCTGAAGGCTATAAAGAACCATCATAATCGGAGGAAGTACCCCGGTTGAGATTGGTGGTCGCTGTTATTATCTGTTGAAGTTCCAGGCGTGTGCCCAACAAGTTATGGCTCTTATCGCTCGGGACATGCCAGAGATACGTGAAGAATTCACGGATGTGCTCTGCGACATTTTTTCCGTGCAGGACCCGTTTGTTTCAGTCGATCAGGGTGTAGACCTCAACCGAGGCAGTCCGCCGTTTAGCTGCCTGAAAGAAGTAGTGCGTCGGCGATTCACCCTCCCACATGCATTGCGACTGGTTCCGCTATACCTAAAATTCTGCTCCTGCAGTCAACGAAATACTCTCAGAATTACATTCTTTTAAGGTACACATAATTGCTTGCTGTCCAAGTATTATGTATTTTTTATGTTTTCTCAACCACAAGATAGATTAAGGCATTAAATGACATACATTTTCTAGCAAAAAAATGGGCAAAAGCTTTTGCTCTTTCATTAAAACGATCAAGAACAATTCAACCAGTTGCTCAAAATAAATAAAATTTTTGTACGCCATTTTGAGGAGGAAAGAGTGAGTTTACGGGGTGGAGGTCTCCGAACCAACGTTAATTTGGACCCCTTAAGGGGAATAAATCTAGCGGCATTCTGTGCCCTCTAACTTTGTTCGATGCGATAATTTCCTGCTATTTACCTCGGGAAGTCGGATGATAATAAATCGAAAATAAAAATTGGTACAAGGTGTAGTACCTTATACCTTAAGAGAGATAAGCGAATGAGAGCAAATTACGAACACATTTCTGTACATGTACATTTTCAACGGAAAGATAGTCCCAAAGTTGCAGAAGTGGAAATAGATACTGTACCTATATCAAAAATGACATAGAGAGAAAAAAAGAATTAAACTTGAGGAAATATGTAATGTGATGCCCCTCGATGCAGGTGAACAGCAGAAGTTTCAATTCTGGTTGGAGCGCAGCAGTTAGTTAGAAAGTTCCCCAGCCGCAAGACTTTTGGGAAGAAGAGTTCTCCAGCCACAAGGCTTTTGAGAAAAGAGATATCTCCAGCCACAAGGCTTTTGAGATTGGATCAGAGATTGGTAATTTTGCTTTAAATCTGTGAAACCGCCAGCTAAAACAACCTTTAGTTACTGATCGATTTATTGAAGTTCTATCGCATTTTTATATACAAATTTTGCTTACCCTGATCAATTAATAATTCTTAATGCTTACTCCTATAAAAGAAAATATTACCTAACATAGAATAGTGACCTAATAACAGCGTCGTACCGTCACTTTCTTTTCCTACAAAACATGTACTTGGATTACACCCGTAGTTAAGAAGACCAGGGTGCTTGCGCCAAGTCATTTTCATATGTTTATTTATTTCATACTGCTGCAATGCGAGTGTCGTTGCGAGCTTTTGGTCAGCTGGGCTGATCACTCAATGAGTTCACTTGTTGCGGGAATGACGTAATGCGAATGGCAAGAGTTGCTTATTGAATTTGATACTGTGATTGTAATTTGTTCAATTTCTCTTGGGCTTGTGCCGACCTTAGGCGTATTACAGTAAAGAAAATCCCGAGCTAAAAAAATTATTCTTAAGAGATTCTGTCGGACACCCGAGACGGATATTGGCATTTTTGGAAGTACAGCAAATGCTAAACGCAGAGATGAATCAATCCGCAGTATAAAAAGTTTGAATGAATTGATAGAAAAGCTGAATAAAATGGTACCAGTCGTAGTGGAACATATTTCCGCTTACTACCTAGGAGTGTTAGAACTATTAAAGGACAACGAGATGTTTTAACAGTTCTCGTTAAAGATGCTCGTGCTCAAACGGATTTTCATCATCCCCATATTGATAGTCAACAGATAACAAAGCTTGTGCACCCATTGGTATTACAGCAACAAATAAGCAAGCTACTATGCTTATGCATATGGAGTACCGAGTTACTTTGCCAGATCACGACTGGGTTAAAGCAGAACGTCACAAACTTATACCTTCTGTGTACGCCTGTATTGCTATAAATTTCTAAACTTTACCTGGAGATAATGATGTTGTGAATTACTCTGTGCCAACATTATTGCCAACAGCGTATACATACGCGCAAGATTTGTTGAATATTGAAGAGTTTTAACCACTTCTGGAGACGGAGCTAGGATTGGTCAAACCTGTCGTAATTGTAACCGTAGATGGAGGCCCAGGTGAGGATCTTCGGTATGAAAAGTCATATCTTTTGCTGCTGATCATTTTAAGCAACATGTTTTGGATGCGTTTTTCCTTGCCAGCTTGCTGGTTTATATTGCCTTACTATCATTTTGGTTCACATCTTGATGAATGTTGCCGTATTACTGATCAAAAAGTGGAAAAAAGTAATTGCAACCTACGTTCTACCCAATGAAAAATATGAGCTTGCTATTGATGTAGAAGCCCACTGGAGTTCTAATCATTCGTGAAAGCCAATATTTACTACAGATTGTCAAATGCCACGATACGAATTGTTGTGCTTCACCGTGATGTGCTTTGTTTAAAGTACTTCCTGATCGCTTTCTTCCGGCGCCGATAAAAATGAAACAAGCATCATAATTTAAATATAAAAAGAAGAATAAAAGTATAGCCTTAACTTAGATACAGAGGTAGAACTAAGACAGCAAATTAGAAGCTAGAACAATCAAAGTCAATTTCTGACCACTTCTACTCAGCTATTTTTCTTAAAACTTACCACCCATACGTACTATTACATGTCTTGCATGCTGTTTGAGCCTAATCTTAAGTGTAACTCATTATTAATTAACGTTGTTTGTCTTTTCACTGGTTTTAACATTACTAACATTTATTATGTCCTGCATGCTTGTCGGGGAGCCCAATCTTACCGCATTTCATTGAAGTGTGTGAACGCTTACGCGGAGATGGATAACAGTGCAACAGAGTAATAGAGGACATTTAGTAAAGGCTCCGCTACAAAACAACTTCTGCCGAACTGATATTCTTGAAACTTGGCACAAAATTGAAGTTCAGGTAACTATGCAATATTTGCAGATCGAAGCAAATGAAAGAGGGCATGTGACAGAAGCCACTTTAGAAACCTTCGAACAACCCGGTATGTCGGAAATACAAACTTTCGGTTACAATAAGATATTTTCAGTTGAAAGCAAGTGGTCAGATTGGGAACGTGTGAATTATCTGTCAAATATTACGTGAAGTAAAATTATTAAGGAAGAAATGGACTTATGCAAAAGATTAAATGCTCACAGCTAACATTCTAACGGTGGCCGAGCTGGTTGAGGCACTCGTTTGCAGATTTTCTGTTCTTTTAGTGCGGGTTCAACTCCTAAAAAAGGTGTAGTTATTTGTCTGAGTAATTCTATTGACGAGAATACTTGCGAAACCACAAGGATGTACCACAGTAAAAATTTACATGCCAACAAATATGGCTTACATGTAACATTTGTTAGGTTACATTTTCCTGATTTCCTCTAAAATTTACTTCCGCTAAAGCTGTGCTCTGTGCATCATGGGGTTAACCCCCGAGCTTAGGCAATACCTTAAAAAACAGGCAATTAAGTTAAGGGAAAAGTTCAAAGGAAGCAAATGCTATGAACGCCTATATTACACTGAAAAAAAGCAATGTGTAGTATGCTCACGGGCTATGACCCGATAATTGTGACTTTTGGAGATATAAATTGTTATTCTTGGGCTTACAACAATTGCTTTTAGTAAAACAATACATAGCTGTTAAGTATTGTCTATGATTCCAAGGGTATTCTCTATGATTCCAAGGACTTTGCTGTTGCTGTCCCGAAAACGCACACAAAATTGAAAGCCCTGAACTCATAATTTTTTTCAGTGTATTTTTACTCATGCAAACCACTTTTATAGCATTTTAGGTAAAACTGTCTTTGTATCTTTAAAAGCCTTCTATTTATTTTTACTAATCCTGATGTTACTTTTAATTTAGTAGCTTTTCTCTGCATGTCTTACATTTTACCGTGACAATAAGCCGGTCTACTTTTATCCTTAAAATATATTTAATTTCCTATTAGATTAAAAAAAGCTATCCACGCTTATTTCATTTTGTCAAATCAGAAAAAAATTACCCTCAGTTACGAATTTACAAAACCTAAAAGGCCTCCTAAAAATCTGAAACGTTGTCCTCAATCTCGGAAATAGTAAAACGAATACAGGAAGAGAAACAATTCATCCCCAAGAGATAACTACGCCATTTTCTCTATAATTATGCTTCCTACACTGACTTTTTGCAATTTTATGAGCAAGGCGAAGTCCTCTTACATTAAGCAAATTGGACGAAGTCTATTGTGACATTCTACCTTCCGCTTCATGACAAGAAATTTTCCGTGAGATAAATTTTATGACAGTATTTTGGGCCCTTCCTGTAGTCAGATAACGGTGAGGGATTCAGAAGGAGCCATCCAAGAGATTCATGGATCCGCATTAAATTTAGTGCATATGTTTATCCATCTGCCAGGAGTATTCGTTTTAAAACTTAATCCATGGGTGAGGTATTGCTCTTCTGTATAGGTTGAATGGCTTTTCATTTTTCATTTCTGATGCGTTTCACGTTTCACCTACAATACATAAATTTGGAAATCGCAATTGTCAGCGAAATCAATAAATCTTATTTCTGAAACAACAACGTTTTTGCCATATATTAATGGCCATGCAAATGAACCTATAAATGACTCGTTGGAAAAATACAATTTTTATAAAATATGACTAAATAATATTTTGCGAATGAAAGAACTTCACCAAGAGCTAATAAGCGGTAGGGGCCAACGGATAAGCCCGTGGGTTTTTTTTACTTTACTAAGTAGGTAACTCCTTCGAATGACCATTTTCGTAGTTAGGAAAATATTCTCAACTTAAATCAGGGATTTATTCTTTTTATTTTTATTTTAAGTTGAATAATAGGTAGAGTAAAATGGAGCATGATATCAAGGGGCTGTTATGGTAAGTACTTTTGCACACGCAGTGGTTTTCAACCACAAAAAATAAGGGAATAGCGAATAGTCATTTTTTTGTCAGTAGAGTAGACTGGAGCAAAAATCCGCACTTAAGTTTCACTATCAAAAACTTCAAACAGCAATTAACATTTTCCCCATGTTCTCAAAATCCCAAATCGTGTCAGGTGAAAATTGTTAGGTTGAATTTCAGTTTTCATAGGACTTAAAATAATTTTAAAGTGTTGTATTGAGTAAAGTACTGGTGATCAGAAATTTGTTGTTTGCAGAAATAGGTTTGGTGGTCTAGCGTGCACTTGCAAATTCCACCTGGGAAAGCATCTCCAGGCCTGGATCAAGAGTTAATTTGATATTCTGTATTGATTCTATTGGTAGCTATTAGTTTAAAATAAACGAAAGATTTGGAGATTCCCTGATTCTAGTTCTACTTCTTATCTTCTTGCTTTCATTTGACTTAAATAATGAGCTCTACGTCACTTAAAATGGTTGTTAACCGCCTGACCTCCGACGAATTTGCATACCTCTCTACTGGTAAAGTGGAGAACATGAGAGTAAACCTCCACACAGCTTTGAAAGCTGAGAATCTTGGCCAGTTTTTACTAGTTCATCCTTACCTCTTTACATTTCCCGAAGATAAAGAAGCTCTTGAAAAGAAGATAGAAGAAATTAACGAGTTAATTAATGCTTTCTCCGGGGCCACTGCTCTTCCGACTATAAAAAGATCTGTTCCAAACTAGACTGGGCCTTATCTTGCTTAGATAAAAGTGAGCTAATCGGGGAAGAACAAAGGAAAGCGAAGATCCTAATGAAAAATTTATTAGTTTTAGCCTTAGGGCCATTACAGGTCAAAACGGAGGGGGATATTACAGAATCCGCTTCGGACTCAGAACAAAGTTCAAATACCTCCATCGCCGCAAAAGTCTTTTCCTTTGCATTCCCAAGGGTGCCAATACATAAATGGGGTGTGCAGTTCTTCGGTGAGCACGGAGTTTCTTTAAGTTCTTTTCTTGAAAGTGTTACCGAACTTGGAGAAGCTAGGGCTGTGAGTGAATCACAACTATTCCAGGGCGCGTTAGATCTATTTAGCGGCAAAGCTCTAATATGGTATCGAGGCCAATAAAGGAAAATTTCACTCTTGGGTAGATCTAGTAATCGAGTTAAAGAAAGAATACCTACCGTGGGACTGTGATTACAAGTTAATGAACGAAATAAAACAGCGGACGTCCTTTCTATCAGTCTGCGCTAGGACTTACCGATGTTAAATCAATTGAAGAACCTGTCAATTTGGGACGGAAGCTAGAAGCTGTCCGGGTGTCCGCAGAGTCGTTTGTGCCACCACGCAACCGGCGTAACACTAACTTGCTTGAGCCGGACCTAGCCTATGTATCCACAAGCGAAAATTCAGTCGCGTCATTGAAGCAAGATGCTAGTCAACCTACGAGGAAAATTTTGTAGTGCACCTGTCTGATATAACAATGCCACCACCACATCCCGGTCTGGCAATTAACCGTTTGAGTACGGCTTATAATAGTTTTGTTCGTGAAACGAGCGCTATCGCGCTCCTCAGCACTCAAACGGTTAAACCCATCCCCACAACTATGGTGATCATCTAGGTCCACTACTGCTAACCCGAATTTTATGCGCTCGGGAGACTCGGGAAACTCCAACAAAGATTGCAGAAAGTCAGATTCGACCTGAGGTCGCATTAAACTGCTTCAGAGATTATGTTTTCGAAAAAGCTGAAAACGATGTGCGCCCGTTCTTAAAGGTTCGTATATTCGGTTTGCCATTGCTAGGATTGTTAGATTCCGGAGCCTCTCGGACTATCGTAGGTGGACCTAGATGAAAGAAAATGAGGTTAAAAATCAAGTTCACTACAGCTCGAAACGTCGTACGGAATCAGAACCGATAAAAGAGCGATACTATCCGGTGTCCCCAGCCATGCAAAAGGTGATAATTACAAAACTAGATAAAATGATAGAAGAAGGTGTAGTTCATGGTCCTCACCTGTTGTTATGGTCCGGAAGAAAGAGGATTCGTATCGCTTTCGTATTGATTTCGAGGAGTTGATAATGCTGTTTTGTGAAATTGAATGGAAGCCTATAAGGTCCAGAGGAAAATTAACATAATATTACATCTGATCAGGAAACCCATGCGATATTAAGCATAATTGAATTAACTTTTCCCTGAATAATAGGAGTCAACTAAAGATTTCGCCGCTAGTAGGCTTAAAACGGCTCGAGGTAATCTCTGGCGGATTTGACAGATCAACTTGTGGATAGCACGATTGTGATCACCCACGAGATAGCAATTAAATTTAATCTGCATTTGACAGCTGTGGACAATAAGAACCGTAAAGGTGACACCAATTCTATAATAAAACGACGACCTTAAATTTCTTCTCTTTCTTTGAAATTTCTATAATAAAAACGACGACCTTAAATTTTTCAGCTTTGTATTCGGAATTACACTGATCACAAATATAACCTAAAGCTTTTGCGCCACTGCAGCCCAGATAACAATTATTCGTTTTCTGTCGTTCTTAAAGATAATTAATGAATAAAAAAGCACCTGAAGAAAACACTCCGGCTGAAAGACGTCTTCAGAATATTTCCCCAGATATTGGCGTAGATCGTATTCCCAAGCAAACAAAAATCACGGACATCACAATGGATACTAATCTCTTGGTTGAAGTGGTAAAACAAGCAACAAAATCTGAAGGTTTAGCTACCAAGGAAGATGTAGAAAAAATACGTAATGACTTTGCTGAAATGAAACAGGAATGTGCACCACTGTCCAGTCACTATTAGCACGAGGAAAACACTTACTCAACAAAATTGACCAGCTGGAATATAAAATGAGAAAAACAAATCTGATATTTAAAGGAGTAAAAACAGAAAAGGGGGAGAACCCAGCTGATAGAATTAAGACCATTTGCACAGAACTATTAGGAATTGAGGGAACATTGGTCAATATCGAAACGGCTTACACAATCGGAGCCGAAAATAGTAAAACACCTATGATTCTAGCTGAGCTAAATTCTGCAAGTTCAGCGGCATGCATTTTACGCGAAGCAAGGAAATTAAAAGGCACTCAGATATACATTGAGAAGGATTACTCCCCGGCTATACGAGCTAAAAGAAAGATTCTTTTTCGCATAAGAAAAGGATTGAGGCAGATAGATGGAACTAAGAGGGTAGGTAACATAGAGGGCGTGAATTTAAACAAGATTCTATCTGTATTAATAGGGTGTTAAACTCTTCAAATGTCAATGTAGTAGTTCCCAGAACTCGTCGTAGATGGCGTTTAACACTCTTTACTCCTGCCTCCCACAATCCTCCATGATGTGGTGACATTGGAGGAATGAAATGTCATTTTATACCGAATTGTGCATGTATCTCAGCAGCGTACTCGTTTGATTCTTTAATTATCCTTTTATAATCCCTTTGTAGAATTCTGTCTGCTCCCACAAATGTAGTTCCATTATCGAAGTATATATTTTTACAAAGTCCTCTACGTCCGATTAATCTTCGAAGAGCTGCAATAAACGCTTCTGACGTTAAATCCGATACGACATCCAAATGTATTGCCCTTGTAGCCATACATACAAATATATAGAAGTATCATTTGTAAATTTTAGAACCTCTATGTTTTGACATTTTTATGTCAATCGAGCCCACATAATCAATTCCCATATTTTCGAATGGATGAGATGGCGTTACACGGGTTACAGGCAGCCGACCCATCACTTGTTGTTGTATTATCGTAGTGATTCGTCATCCATGAATGGGTGTAGCTTAATTAATCCACTTTGTTTGCTGAGAGGTTTACCTTTGGTTAAGAGGTCAATTTCAGATGAAAACTCTTCCCTTTGTACTAATTTAATGATAAGTATTTTAGCATTATTTATTTCTGTTGTGGTAAACATACCAATTCTTTTCTGATTTTTGTTTTTACAGTTGTAAGCAACCCGAAGACATTGGGCCGTAACACGTATGAGGCGACCATAGGACGAGAACTGTTCTATGAACTTGGAATTATCACATTTTACGACTGAAGTTAGAACCTTTATAGGTCTGACTTCAAGGGAGATATCACTTGAAATCTTCTCCATTGGCCAGGTTTCAACTTCGCCTTTCAACCATTCAGATCCGGACCACCATAAAGAGCATTCTAAAATGGATTTCGGCATTATTCCTCGAGTGGCCGTATCCGCGGGATTACCTTCGTTGGTACATGCTTCCATGTTACGTCGACGCTATTTTCTGTCACCCTATTCGCAACGTAAGTTCGCCACTTACTTGGGTGACCCTTTATCCAAGACAATACGATTTTCGAATCACTCCAACAGAAACACTTGTAATCTACCAATTGCATGGTTTTTCTTATCTCTGTTATCAACCGAATTAGGAGAACCGCGCCACATAATTCTAATCGTGGTAACGTGACGGGTTTAATAGGGGCTACCCGAGTTTTTGATGTAAGAAGTTGCGTATGTACCTCGCCGTCTTGATCAAATCCATGAATTTGGCTGTCCCTTTGAAATTTGTGTGTTTTAACCCATCTAGGAATTCTTATTAGATGAAGGAATGATAACTGAGATTTGAATTGCTTCCATGCTTCGCTCAACTCAGTGGGGACTTCTTCGTCCCATGAAAACCCCAGAAGCCATAATTTTTGTATTATTGTTTTTGCAATAATAATATAAGGAGAAATCCATCCTAGTGGATCAAATAGTTTAGCTATTTGAGATAAAATTCTTCTCTTGGTGGTTGCTTCCATTTCAAGTTCCGACGGATTGAAAGCAAATGAGAACGAATCTGAGACTGGGTGCCATTGTATCCCTAGAGCTTTGATTTGGTTTTCTTCCTCGATTTTCAGTGGCAAGTTGATTTCTCTGTCACACTCGGGAATCTCTTCTAATAGTTCTTCATGATTTGCAGCCCATTTTCGTAGTTTAAAACCTCCACCTTTTAATAGATTTATCAACTCCCTTTGTATTTGCTTAGCTTCAATTAGAGAATCAGCTCCTGTCAATACATCGTCGACATAAAAATCATTTCGAACACTTTGTGACCCTCTTGGAAATTTTGCTTCATCATCTTGTGCTAGACGTTGTACTGTTTTGATAGCTAAATATGGCGCTGAGGTAATACCAAAGGTTACGGTGCTTAATTCGTATTCGTTTGACTTCTCATCCTCATTGTTTCTCCACAACATTGTTTGGAATGGTTTGTCCTTTTCATTTATTTTAGTCATACGATACATCTTCTCGATGTCACCTGTCATCGCATATTTGTGCTTGCGCCACCGTAGGAGGGTACAATACAATGTTGGCTGTAAAGTGGGGCCCTTAATTAATAATTCATTTAAACTGAGGCCCTTGATCGTCCTTGCGGATGTGTCGAATATGATTCTTAACCTCGTGGTTGTGCTATTCTTAATAACAGCATGGTGTGGTAATTAATACCGTTCTCCAATATCATTTGCTTCAGTTTTCCTTACTATGCTCAAGTGGCCGAGTTACAAGTACTCATGAATGCATTTGGTATATTCTAGACGAAATTCAGGATTTCTTTGCATTTTCCTTTCCAGCTGTAAAAATCTCTTTGTCGCCATTTGCTTTGAGTCTCCGAGTATTGGTCGATTTCCCGATTTAAATGGGAGCTGGACTTCATACGACCCGTCCCTTAGTCGCTTGCATGTCCTATCAAAGAAGCGCTCACATTGCTCTTCTTCGTTCGTGAATTTTTTCATTGGAAATAATTCTTCACATTCCCAGAACTTGCGCATTTGATCATTTAGTTCTTTAATGCTAATATTTTCATCAACCGTAGTAGAGAGGCTCATGTTTTCCTGGCTTCAATGGGAAGTGGTAATATTTCACCGAAAAGAATCCACCCTAATTTAGTCCTTTGCGCAACTGGTGTCCCATGCGGACCTTCTCTTATTCATTCAATTAATATTTTAGCATATACGCTTGCCCTAATAATAAATCAATTTTCCCGCCATTTATGAAATCTGGATCTGCTAACGTCAAGCCCTCAATATGCTTCCAATTTGTTAATATTGTATGTCGAGGTGGAGTTATTTTTGTTATTTTATTAATAACATAAGCTACAATGGATAATGAGAAATCTTCTTCTCTATTCGACTTCAAAAGAAGCTCTACCCTTTTTGTGGCCCGTGCTACCTTGGTCGTTCCAAGGCCGGTTATTTGAAGAGAAGTAGGTGTTCCCTTCTTCTTTAATGCCTGAAAGGTTGTTTGCGAAATAAAGGAACTTTGTGAACCTAAGTCGATTAAGGTTCGTACTGGTATAGTGTCCCCATTTTTGTCTTCTATATTGACAATTGCTGTTGCTAATAAAGCCTGTGTTGCTATCGAATTATAATTGCAATTGGATAGGACATTCGAACTTGAAGGCGGGATGATCGTATTAGATTGCTGT
Organism: Dasypogon diadema; assembly: GCA_006980735.1. Lineage (NCBI taxonomy): Eukaryota > Metazoa > Arthropoda > Insecta > Diptera > Asilidae > Dasypogon > Dasypogon diadema. The sequence goes on from QYTT01094714.1 coordinate 24,404, forward strand.
GAACAATCAACCTTTGCTTCATTTATGGCGTCGTTTTTAAGCTCGTGCAGCCAAGTGTGGTGGCGTTTTGAGCACCTGAAGCATCCGTTTTTATAGGGACATGCTCCCTTGCTGTGAGGCTTGAAGCAGTTTATGCATAGCCTTTGTTTATTAACAAATTCCGTTTTGGAGTTTAGATCAAGATTTTGGAATTTACTACATTTCTGGAGTACGTGTTCTCCTTTGCAGAGTATACAGCTTTTGTTGGCTGGGCAAAAACCATTATGACGTTGAAGGCAAGTTAGACAAATTTTGTGTTTAATTAAAAACCTTCTGCGACTGGGACAATCGATTCGAAGATATTTTTCACATTTTTGGATGCTGTGGCTTTTGTGACATATTATATTATTTCTCTCGTTAATATGTGGATGTACGGGGACTATGTTTTAAACTTGGAACTTGAGGAGGCTTACTTTGCGAGATGGCTTCTAGAGTCCGAAATCTAACCTCTAAAAATTCATACATTTCAGAGAGTTTCCGGAGTTCCTTTGTGTCTGCTATTCGTTGTTCCCATAATGTGCGTGATTTTCTGGTAAGCTTTTGTACAATTATGAAGAGTATCATGGGATCCCATTCTTTAACACTTACTCCCAATGACTGTATTTCATGCAAACATTCGCGTGTTCTATTTAAGATGTTTTTAATTTCCCTTTCTGTCTCATTTTTCATTGGAGTTTGGTCAAACAATGCTTTAAGCTGAACCGAAATCAAAAATCGCTTGTTATTATATCGATTAGTCAATACTGACCAGGCTGCTTGATAATTGCTAGCCGTAATGTCGTATTGTCTCAATATTCTTTCCGGTTCGCCAGACAGATTTGACTTCAAATACTGGAGTTTTTGAACTAATGGAATATTCGGGTCGTCATGGATTAACGACACGAACATATAATGGAATGCTCGCCATTTGGAGTAGCCTCCATCAAATTTGGGAAGGTCGATTCGGGGAAGTTTTACTTATGATTTTCTTTCAACAGGGCCAGGGCTCCGTTTTGCTATCTCATCTTCAAGCTCACCCAAAAACTCAAAATACGATGCCTCAAATTCCCTTGAGTTTGTGGGTACTATGGCATGCATCCACCGTTAAAAATGGGTCGTCGTCTTCGGCCGAGTCCCAAATGTCGTCCTGCTGCCTGTAGGTGGAGTACCAACGAGAAAAGAAGACAAATCTTGAGAACAAATTTGATTTAATGTTAACTTCAGAAAACTGGCTCCGCTCAGGGGAGAATACAAATTGCATCAGTGATTCCTAGGACGTTGTTGAACCGAGATGAAGGCTTGTTGGGGAGCGTTGACTCTTGAGGGAAACCCGCTGCGGCTTAGAGTTGATTCAGCTGACGGGAATCTTTTTAGGTTCCCCAGATTGATATTTGGAGCCGAAGTAAACTTTTGGACTAAACTCAGCTTCTCCGAAAAAACTATTTGTTGGAATGAAAACGTGTGCCTCACAAATTCCTCCACCAGAATGAGGAAAAGCAAAAAAACAGCAGAGGCATGGCAAGTCACAGTCAACTGCATGATTTCAAACTCGCTCGACCACAAGTAGATTCGTCACAAAGCAAATTGAAAACAGTACAAATGTTCAGATGCTGCCGAAAGCACGGCGCACACCTGAACGCGGCCAAGCAGCTGACGCCACAAGTTTTCTCCCATGAAAAGCTACAGCATTAAATCGTCAAAAGTAATCTGATTTATGCTGCCCAATAAAAGTAAGAAATGCAAATCGCGGCGTTGGCGGTCTGCAGCTCGAAAGAGCTCTCGCCTGGGACCCTGGCGCCGCCCAACGAACAGTGTTCTAGTTCAGTTGAAAAGTCGAGCTTAGTACAAAAGTTTAATGCCCAATTCTACAGTTGTAGGTTAAGCGCTGGCTTAGTTAAGCCTCAGAAGTTGGTGTAAGCTTCGGCTTAAATTAATACTGTTTCACAGATGATTTTTACATAACGCTTAACAGAACTAAATTTAAAGATTAAGCGCACTTTTTGTAGTACACTACACCTGTCATTCTTGTTTTTTTACGGAAGTGATACACGTTGTTTGGTGATAAATATATCTTAGTAGTGATTTAACATGAATAATACGGACAAAAACAAGAAAAATTTCTCAACAACATAAAAAAACAACAAATTTAATCAAGTCGGAACAGAATCAGCAACCAAAACAATCACTTCTAACACATTTCTCGGCAATAGGCCTCACAGCTTAGGGTTAAGCGCTCATGTTATGTCGGCTTATGTTAAAATGAGATTTGAACTCAGTTTAAGAGACAAACTTCCACTGTGGAACACCAAAAGTAGTTGTGGAAGCTTAACTGAAGTTCGAAGTTTAAGCTTTCACTGTGGAATCGGATATAAGTCAGTGTATTCTTGGGCCAGTCAATGTTCTAAACGTCGAGTACTCATCCTAATTAAGTTTCTAGAGGTTGGTTCAAGGACGCACGGGTTAACACAGTTAGAGTGTGTAATAACCACAGTTTGTAATTAGTACTTATAAAAAACAATTGAGGAATTAGTGGTTAATTAATAACAGCAGTTGGAAATTAGTGAGTAACAGAAATAACTTCGAACTAGAGGTTAAAGAACACAATTAGGAATTAGTGTGTTGAATCCTCAACCTAAAATTGGACAAAGTTTAAAATATTTCCGAGTCACAAACAATTACCCGTACCAAGAACCTTCTTCCTTTTCCTCCAAAAACTCGTAACATTAACAAAACATTCTATGACCAAAAATGTAAACAAACTTACCTGCTCAGCCATCAGCTGTCTCCCTTGTCTGTCGTTGGGCTGCGTTCCGAAAGGTAGTTACGGGATTTTTACCATTTACCCAACGCTTTTCGGAACGTATAAATAGCGCAGCGGCAGACAGGCAAATCACTCTACTTTCAGACTCCCAAGTGAATACTTGGTAAGGCGGTTTTCAGCCAATTTATTGAAGATTTATTTTTCAAGCAAAATTTCTTGCAGTATTTCGCTGTTTTCAGCAATTTTAATTAAATATAATTTTATTATTGCTGATTTCAGTATATCCGGTTACTTCCTATCTTATTTCCAGCATCCTCCACTAGGTGGCGTGAGAAATTTTTACCACCGACTGATGATATTTGTTTGGCTGATCCTTAACCCTACTACGGCCATTTCAGCCACATATATATTTAGAGCTGACTGTCTCAGTTTAAAGGTCGACTGACCTAGCACGGCCATCTTGCCCAAATTCAGAAGAGTTTTATAAGATGAATTATATTTATATCATATAGGGTATTAAGTAATTAGCCTAAGGCTGATTATCTATGTGATGTTTTTTTAATAAAAAACATTTTAAACCATTTACTGGGTCTTATCATTTTGAACCGGCACCCCTTCTCGATTAGGTCTTTCATAGACTCAACATTGGTCCTTCGAGCCCGAAAAGACCAGAAATATGAAAACTTAAAAAGTGCTTAAAACACAAAAAGCTTTCCACGCGCAATCAGCAGTAATGAATCAGAAAAAAGCTGCTAAAACGGAACGAACAGAAAGTATTTTAAAATTCGAATTAATACATTCAAGTCAATATGGAGTCCATTCTACACCAACCACTCTCTGATTTATCAATCAGATCGTTTTCAGAAGAGCTAAAAACATTTAGCAGAGAGGAAACAAAATTTTATGGAACATATGGAGACCATTCCATGACTGACTTATTTAAATAAATGGTCCATAATGATCTAAATCTTTCCAAAGTACAAAAATTTCATTATTTGAAAACTTGTGCACTGGAGAAGTGGAAAGATTGCTTCCAATAGTTTGACATTACAGGACAAAATTATCCCGTCGCTTGGGAGTTTCTATACAAATGTTATAACAATCAGTAAATACTCAATTAAAACTACTCCTCAATCAGCTCGCAATTAAAATAGAGTTCTCTCAGGCGATAAAAAATCTCCTCGATCAAACCGAATCCATCGGATTCCATAACATTTACCGTTAAAAGTAGTTCAAATCGTTCCATGTACGTCGCGAAATCACTTTTAGATTCATCAAACGGTTCGATTGTACCTAATTTATATTTACCAACGGTTCCCAATAAATTTTTCTTGACCACTCAACACTGTGCTATTGTTCAGTATCCAGGAAATGGCCAGCCTAAAAAGAAGATAACACAAAGGATCAGGTACAAATGAATTTAAGAAAATACTTATCTGACATTCCCTGGAGTCTGAAATCGGCTGCTATCTCAGCAAGAGGAGTCCTTCAGTCGTGGTTGAAACTAGAAAGGAAACAAACAAATAATTAATCAAATTTTCATGTATTAAAAAACAATGTAAAACAAAATGAGTTCACAAACAAGCATAAACATACTTACCAAGTAATCATCCTGTCACATTGAAGTTCCAAATGACATTTCTCACTTTCGCGAATTGCAACCTTTAAGGCCGTCTACACACGGAGCTACTCGAAAGAAACTGATTAGTAACGCAAGTTACTAACCAATCACCTATGAGTCACTTCCAATGTAAATGGTTGGGACACTACACACGGCGATACTGATTACTAACGCGTTACCAACTCGTTAGTAATTAGTTCTAGGCAACTCGACTGCCGAGTCACTAGTAACTGCAGTTCCTTAGTTTGTATGTGATTTTTAAGATGATCTTTAACCCATCTTAAAATGATGTTCCTTTCATGATTTTACTAAAGAAACTACTGATTTCAGTCTTCTTTGAGTAGCGTCGTGTGTGGAGCCGCGTCACTAATGAGTTAGTAACTGCTTAGTGATTCCAGTCACAAACCAGTTCCGTTTCTTTTGAGTAGCTCCGTGTGTAGACGGCCTAAGACGATGCCTGAAACGATGAAAAGGCTGAACATAAAAATGGAATGAGGGGAAATGCAAGTTCTAAGGGGCGGGACAAAATACTTTGAGAATTAGTATATGCGGTATTTTAAAATATTCGTTATGATCTAGATTCTTCTTGATCCGCTACAAAAGGCTAACAGAAATCCTAGACAAATCCCTGAGGCATTCAAAGTTGAGATCGGAATCGCATAGAACGCATTTTTTGAGTTATCGACAGCTGTCGATTTAAATTTTGGAATTAATCAAAATTTTGAAATCTGGCCCTGAATAAATTGTTTCAAGTTAGTTTCATTGACTGTGGACTCAATGTGTTCATATTCTAAGGGAATTCTAAAAGTGTAAATTATAGAACTGCTAAATCTAAAGATTTCCTTAGTAAAGAGGAAACTCTGATAAGTAGGCTTGTGGTCCAGCTGGTGAAGCGGCGGCTCACGACGACAGAGATCGACGATTCAAATCTGGGGATTTTCGTGGATAAGTTTTTTTTTCTTTCTTAGACATTTGTTGTTTGGTGTTTTCATGAAAGTATTGTAGTGTTGTTATTTGGTAGGGGTATACTGGGAGAAGCCGCCAAGGCTATTTCTCCACTGGAGCAGCTAGTTTAGCTATTGCTCCAAAGATTAGGATTTTCTTAGAGCAGCGCTTAGTCGCTTTAGCTCTTAAGTAGTGTAAACTCCGAGGTGACTGGGTACAGAATACCTGCTTTATTGAATCAACCTATTATATTTATACAATTGCCGAACTTACTGTTAATATTCTTATTTCCTAATATTTACACAATTTGCTTACCTTACCTAATTTGGGTGAAAATGCATTGCCTCATATTCTTGTTCTTCATCAGCATGTTTCATAATTTATTGGGGCCATCACGACCTGCACATATGGGAAATAGAATTACTTCCCAGTACTTAGTACTATGAAAGCACTTTCTCAATCGCTGCCTGAGTGCATCGGCCGGCTACCACTTCACGCGTTGATTTGTTTACATGCTTGCTTCTGCTAAGCATGAATCATGTGGCTACCTTAATATGTGGGTCATTGCTCGGCTGAGCTCGCTTGGCAGTGATTTTTAATTAATGAGGTAGGTCGTGGCCAT
>QYTT01094715.1:14608-26419 GCA_006980735.1 Dasypogon diadema
ACATATCATGTTTAGTATATACGGTTTTCATCATAAAAAGGAGCACAAAACCTACCACTAGATGCCCGATTGGTCGCTTTAAATGGGACACCCTGCATATCGAGGTACATGCAAATTAAGCAAATTTCACAACACTCAGTATAAATGCAATTCCCAAAATCAACTAATTGTGGTAAAGAAAGCGAACTACAATTTCCGGTTGTTTACATGTACTTTACCTGTAACTTGTGCAACTATCAAAATAATGTCTACGCACCGATTTTCTATGAAATCTAAAATTGTTTTCTTGTACAACAAATTCTCGTATTACGAATGCTGTGGTATGCATTTGTGCACATGATCCCATTACACGATGCACAAATGCTGGCTTTCGTAATACGGGTTTCGGTACGAGGGCTTTTGTATTTCGATATTCAGTAATAACCCGATTTTGTAAAACAGGGATTTTAAAAACGGAATTTTGAAGTACGGCCAAATGTATCCAACTCATTTATGCAAGTGAACACTAAGCAGAAATTGCCAACAAGGACAGGATACGCTACAGTAAAACTAGGAACGGGGTAAGGTCGGCGAATCTCCAAAGAAGTTTAAAATGGCGGACAGTAACGTGCATTAGTAATAATGAAGAGAGCATTTACCATTTTATAAATTCATGGTGTGTTGAGAAAGCAATGTAATAAAGTTGTTTTTAAACTGGTGTCTATGGCTTTCATTTACATGAAAAATTCATGGAAATATCCCTCAACAGTTTTCTAGAAATACGTTTGAACGGCATACGTAATAAAGGATATATGCCGTCATGAAGAGGATAACTGCGGCTATTCCAAAGTGTATAAAAACTCACCTGTTAATAATATAGTATTTACGTTTCAAGAATAAAAAATTGAAATCTGTTGTACTCTATTGGGTCGTAAATGTGTGAGGCATCGGAAGTGGATATTTACGGGAGAAAAGAGTATCTTTTTCCTTTATGGGAAACTTGTTTCAGGTCTTAACATTTCCGGTACAATGAAAAGTATTTCAAGTATACCTGAAAGGAAAAGTTGGGTTCCTTTCACTCAGTCAGCGCAGCGCACACTTTGTTGTCACGACCAGATGACAAAACCGGTTCACAACGAGAATCAAAAGTACACTACTTAAGCATCTCTTTTCGTGATGCATTTTATGCTGAACAAGAAAATTTTGCCTTTATTTACATTAGTATTAGTGTGATGCAGCTCATGAAATAGAAAAGCTTTTTGAGGAACCAGTGATGACAGTACCTTCCCTTCCCTGTGCTCTCTTACTTAAAAATCCGGTTTTGCCTGAGTAGTGACAACAAAGTGTTGCGCTGGCTGACTAAATTTAGTTGTAACTGCCCAGCGGGAAATGGAATCATACCATCATGCAAACCGGACGCCTTCCTAGAAAGTTGTGATGCATGCCTCTTCATTGGACACTTTATAGGACATTTGCACAGGCATGTCCTAGGAGGAAGCAGTTGAAGATTTTTGTGTGCTTGCTGCCAAACTCAACTGATTATTCTGATAAACAAAACGAGAATGATCTTGAAAGGGAAAGCCCCGAACTTTATACGAAAGGAACTGCGTTGCAGCGAGATTCACACCTTCCACCAAGCTTCTTGCGGGATCAACATGGCATGAATGAGAACTTTGAAGATGACCTCCGCACTATGCCATGATAAAATGCAATAGTTGCTGTGCAAGGGGGTGTTCAAAAAGTCAGTTGAAATGTGAAGGGGCTGATATACCGAGAACTAGACAAAGGGCCTTGCGGATTAAGGAAGTGAAATTTGCCCCCAACTCCGATTCAAGTGAAATTTTGTCTAATGATTTATTTTAGGGAAAGAATAATTCGTGCGCAATTTCAGACCCCTAGAATTATTCTTAACGGACATAGGGATGGAAAACCGAAAAACATGGACTGATGGGAATGATTTTTTTTCCTGAAAACTACTGAACCGATTTTGATGCAAATAACACAAAATGTGTAGAATATAACACGCTGCCAAAATATATTTTTTCTAATTTTTTACGATTATAAAAAATGACTTTTCTACTATTATCCTTTCTTTGATCCTTCGTCCTTGCGCTATTTGGAATATACGTCATTACCATTTTTGTGATAAAATGCTTTAGATGTCAGCTACAACATATGCTTTTACTAGCTTTTAATAAATGGTGGAACATAGTCAAAAAAAATGCCAACTTTCCCTTGGAACCAACAAAATCCCAAGGATTTTTTATTCTCTCGAAGATTTTACTATTAATTATTTGTTTATCCCTACATATAAGGCATCTAGTGATAGCATTAAAATTATAATGTTATGACTTTTTTCCTTATTTTAAGATTTCCATAAAAATCATCATCTTACTAGAGCAATAAAGGACTGCAGGGGATAATATGCCTTACTCATAAAACAGGTAATCGGATCTTTCTTTGATGTGCCGGCTGGATAAAGAGTTCTTGGTAAGAGCAATAAAAGTACTTTCCCATTATCCTATTTTATTCCTCATATATTATAAAGTAATAAATAAAAAAATAAGTTATTCAGCAAGTAAGGAGACACATAGGCAATAGTAGGTGTAAGCGATTTGAGCCTTAATGTTATATATTTAAAAAATTTTTATAAGAAAGCCTTAAACCGAAGAGTAACCGGTAACAGAAAGTTGGTGAACCTAGAGACAAGTCTTGAAAATTACGGTTGTGCTTTTATATGTTTGTGTTCTAGAAGTAAATTAAAAATTTCATAATTATTTTATACTATGGATGCTAAAAAGGTTAGTTATTGTCGGAACCTTAAATTGGTGATTTTTGGTGATTTTTGGTGAATTTTAGAAATACAAATATAAATTAGTTATATGTTCTAGTGCCAGGTTTGCGAAAAATATTTCCGAAAGATGCATTCTAGGAGGAAAATAATAATTGAAACTGAAGAAAAAGCCTCTGAATTTTCAAATATTTTTCGGCAAACTATCAGACAAGGGGATGTAATTTGCAAAACGTGTGATTTAAATGCTTTACATCAGAAAAAGCGTATAAAAAAACGGAAAATACATCGTCATCACAAAGTACTCCAGGATTATCTGAAGAAGGTATGAATTCCTGCTTTAAAAAACTTATACCCAATTCTAATATTTTTTTGTTAAGATCCTTAATTTGAAGCAAAGATTGAGAGAGGAAAAGAAGAGGAAACTGTCGAACTTTCTTTACCAAGAATTGTTTCTACCCATAAGTATTGCTGCATTTATGGATTAGAAAATAATTTAACGTCCGTACCATTTGTTTCAAATGAGAGGAGGAAATTGAGAAAAACTTTTGAGAAAAACTCAGTCATCGTGCGAGGCCTTCATCTACAGATCTGTGCTATAACTCACCCCTCGCTACCCATCTCCATCGTATAGTATTTTTGTGCTCGCCTCGTACGAACTACGTCGTCTAAGATACGTCTTATTTACGTAATCGTTTTCGAAAGATGCAGTTTCAACTGAAGGAACAGATATTTGGCCAACTATCATAAGGCACAGCAACATAAGGCTTAAGGTCTAAGTAACTAGTTTGGAATCGGTCAATTTAGCAAAACTCTTATGACAATTTTGAGAACTAAAAAGATCCACAGTGTTGTGCAATAATTCTAGCTAAATATTTTGCCTTTCCGTTTTTATATTTATCTTTAATACTTGCTTACAATATTTCTGATTTATATGTTTTTTCTTCCTGCTCTAAACAATTTCTTGTATTTTATTATTATTATTATGTTCTTTTTTTTGTTTTCATTATATTTATATTACATTTTTCACTAGTTTTAATAATTTTATTTATTAGTTATATTTTTTTTCTAATTCAATTATTTCTAATCTGTAGCTTTTAGTAATCAAATGTAATTTTTATTTGAGTTTTACCACAGCTTTAAAGTATTGATAAAAGATTGTTATTTTTTGAAGTATTTTGTGAATGTTAAGGATCTCCATTTGGTCCAATAAAATTTTTATCGCATAGATTCGCAAATAGGTAAACGTAAATTGATTGCGTCTGAAATAACAACTAAATAACTTTTAAGGCAAACTAACCTTAAACCTCTATTAAAGCAGTACTAAAATCAAGATTTTGGTGCTTCAGGTAATGCCTTTATATAATATATAATTCTGTAGTTACCCAATTTATTTACATTTAGTTAATAACTCAAATTGAACTTTTTAGTCAATTATTTAACTTAACGCTGTGCGACGGGAATGTGGATATTATAACCCGCATTCATGGCAATAGACGTGAACTGCTCAGACTTCAAGGACGACAGTCATTATTCTTTAAAGAGAACGAGTCCTCAAAAACGATGGTAAAAATCAAGCACGTACTTTACAACCCCAGTTTTGTAACTGAGTCCCACAAAATATGAGCTCACTTTAGTGAAAGCCACATCAAGGTAATATTCTCAGTGAATAATAACCCTCTGACATAATATTGAGGACATAAATTTCCCTAGTGATGAGTTCTAAATTTACGGGGAAAATGTGTTTCAAAGCACCACACAAATAATCGGAAAGAAAAGGCTTACCTGAAAGTAGAGTACTACTTTGCACATGGCTTTTCCCATAAACCACGTTTCTGTTACATCCCAGACCACTGTCGGAGGTAGGCAGAACAAAATCACAAAAAAGTCGGCTACAGCTAAGTTTACAATGAAGATGTTTGTCACAGTTCGCATTGAATAGTTGGTGTACACTGCGATGCAAACGAGCGCATTTCCCACCTGAAAGAAAAGAAACTATCAGAAGAGGAGCTTTATATTTCAAAAAAAGAAAGAAATAAGTGAGGTGAATATGTATGTTCAGAGTATTATTTCTTAGAGTGATACTTTTCAATAATTTCATTATCCATAGAAGCCAAGAATTAAGTTAGTAGATTTTTTCAATAAAAAAATCGATATAGCTTAAATATTGCCTCATAGCGTTTCTTTGAAAATCTTGTGTAATAATATTTTTGACTTCATTACAAAATTATAAGATCTATCGTCGCGATTCTATCGGCTCTAAGTACAGAAGTGCAAGTTCTGTTCCATTAATTCGTTTGCGTCATTTATGTGACGTGTGCAGTGAGTATAAGTGTGAGAAGAAATGGCATTGCAACGAGAACATTACTCTATGATATCTTATAATGTTAAAGTCCGTTTATCCAGAGAACAATGTATTCAGAGGAAACATATTGATGAGGTGACATCTCGAGATGGACTCTTTACAGGCTAAAGTATTTCAAAGGGGATGGAGCTTTCTGCATGGTAAGGAAAAAAATGGGGAGACCGTACTCAGCAGTAGCCCTAAAAATGTAGCAGCTATTGATATTGGATTCCCAGCAATCCAGTCCTTTATGAAAAGTTTCTTGCACCGAAGAATTAAATTATGTGAAACGTTAGGTTCTACATAATTTAATGAAACAATAAATGGGCCGGTAGGTATCTAAACATAATAGATCTACAATGGGTTGACTAAGGCGTGATCGTATAGTTTCTAGAGTTATTATATATATATATTATTGCCTTACGGTGCGCTAACACACCAAAAAAGTATATTACAGGTATTTGAAGACGGCTCAACGCCCGTTCAGTCAGTCCTCAGTAACCTCTTCCTTTCTCTTTTATCAACGGGTTGTAAAATTACAAACTTCAAGAAGGGGTCGAATTTTCAAATTTTTTTTTTCATATTCCCTATTGACATATGTTTTTCGGGCAAATCTTGAATTCTCCAAATCTACACCTAAATGCAAACGTTGTGAAACTATGCGACATTTTTTACCTACACTTATATATACTCTTTTATAGTACTTTTTCCACAATTTGAGAAAATTCCCAAGAACTCACAGCACTGCTAAAAGTCTGAAGGGATTAACTTTTTCCTAATTGTAAACGAAGGAGTGACAGAGGTAGTGGCATATCTCATTTAAGCAATAGCACCAGTTAGTTATCAGAATACGGTTAACTCAAATAACGCCAATTAAGGTATACTAAATGTACCTAATTTTACTACAGAAGAACTCAACTCGTGCTGTAAGGCGCTATCCTACCAGAGGAATTCCCAACTCATGGACTTTTTCGACGTATTGACGATTAGGAGAGACTGGGGCATTTCCTACAGTGACGTAGACGACGTAGAATTGTCGAACGAATTATACGTGCTGCATAATTCAATCCTTGGACGAATATTAGATAAATGGCCAATAGATTTGAATTGAGTAGGAGTACTGTTCTACAACGGGAAAGACTTTATCTATATCAGTAAAATGGAGTTTTTTGGATAACTCGACGACCTTCATAGGGTGTATATGAAAAATGCTACAGGATGTTAAGTGAGAAAGGTATTTAAAATCAGAAATCGCCCCTAGTTTAACCCATTATGACTTATTTTGACGAGATCATGACTGAATTTTAAGCACTTAAACACTGGTTACTTTTTCCTGCGGCCAATTTTGCATATGCTCAGCTACTGAACTAGTAACGTTTACAAGGTCATAGAGGCCTGTGCTTATAATTCTCAACACTTTTCGTTTTTTTAAATGGTATCCTCCTTTTAAGGAAGATCGCAAAATTTTACTTTCGAATATAGCACTGACCTATGGATTAAGTGGATTAAATGAATTATGAGTTTTCGAACCAAATATTTTCGACAGAAATTATAGGACACAAAAAGGTATTTGACGATGACTTCGACTTTGATCCAGCATCCACATTTAAAAGTCATTTGAATGTCAACCCTCATTTGTTATAAATAGAACATCACATTTTTAAACCGGAAATGGAAAGAACGCAAAATTTACGGGCGTACGTTAACTGCAGGCGTCATTTGAAGATAAAAGAACCTTGTGATTTCACACGTGATAATTATACTCTTTTGAATACATGCTAAATGTTTGAGACAAAAATTATTACCTAAAGAACTTTCCTCTAACGGCTGCTATGAACTTTATTACTCTCAAACATTGTCTCAAATATATGAAAATAGTCAGCAATATCAAACAGTTGACGTCTTGAAAGCTGCCACTACTACCGCAGAGAATGGTATCATTCCTATACTGTCCTCAAAAATTTAGTTAACAATGTGCCTTATAATATTTAAAGTGTTGCTTGTTTTTTCATTTGTATATTTTCCAGTAAATCATCAAACGTTTCTTTATTTCTAAATATTTATATCTCCTGCCTGCTATTAATTAACTATTAATTAAATAAATTAAACCTTATTTCACAATATAGATTAAGAAGTTATACTCCACCAACTGAATTTGGATACGGATATAATTTAGCATTATTAGTTATAGACTGAAATAATCCAATTGTTTCAGTATCAAAATATTCGCATTAGGTATTTAACATGAAATTAACTCTCTTTAAAATTACATAACACCCAACTAGCATCTGAATTCAGCAGTTTTAAACATAAATTTACGACATTCCAATTATATGGCCTCCTAAGAGAAGGGTCGTAAAGCCGACAGAACTTTTGCAATTGCCTCATAAATTTATTATAAAGTGCGATAAAAGTCGAGTCTTGTTGGGTAAACATAAATTATACAAATTATAATTTTCTGTTCATAGTCCTCCAGGTATTTCAATTGTACTCTTCTATTTGCAAATATTTCAATGTGAAAGTTTATTCGTGGTTGGGAGCAAATTGATTTTCGAAACGTGCGGTGTATAAATACAATTAAACAGTGTGCATGTTATTTATTTTGTAGTGGAGTTACTTTTACTATTCTTTTGTGTTTTAAAGTAATTATAAAATATTTCTTTAATTTTTAGGCTTTTTTGAGCATTCTGTAAAGAATTCAAGTGAGGCATTTGGTACTGTGGTACAAAAAGCAGAAATTCTCCAAAATTTGTACGTTTACTTAATTCTATATAGGGTAAAAATTAGTTCAGATATTGAATAATGGGTTTCATGATATAGCACGATATATGACTTTGTATTACGGGAATATCTTTTCTACTAAAAGTAGATCTATCGTAGAGCTTCAGAGCAAAATTAACACGATGTTTTAAAATTATGTTTTTCATAAAATCAGTAAGTACTTCACTACTTTTCAGAAATGGAGAGATTCGAATTTCAGCAGATTCATCATTTTCAATATCTATAGCATTTGCATCGTGTTTATTGTTAATTTAAGTTTTTTAGAATTAGTAATTGTACTTTTTTGCACTTTTTAAAGAAATTTTTGGGAATAGATTTACCTTTTGGTTCTTATGTGTTAGGGTCATTTTTTTGTGTTCTTGTTAATTGTTCCTTTTAGAGTCTTTTATATATACTTTTGTTTTTTTTATCTTATCCTTTTTTTATTTCTACAACTGCTTTGTGTCCTTTTTTTACTGCTACAACTATATATTTCCTAATTGTGAACAAATGAGAAGGAGAGGTAGTGGAACATAGTACTTAAACAATAGCACTAGTTAATTAGTCCGGTTAGTCCAAATAACACCGAATACCAAATACCTTAAGACAGTAACATTCATTTTATTACAGAAGTATATAACGATATAATTATGGTGTACAGGTACAGTCTCAAGTGATTCCGTCAATGTATAGAAGGCGCTATCGTACCAGACAGGTCTCCAATCCACGGAGTTTTTGGCTTTGCATCGACGAATTTTTGTTTTTGGCGGAGGGGAGGAATACATTACGCACCTAATGGGACTAGCCCCCCGTGTGCCGGGCAACCCTGCCTCGCCCACTCCTCCTCGCTCTGCAGCATAACCCCGACAATATTGTCCGGGGTTATGCCACCGTGGATTTCCTCCACCGCTCTCCTCTCCGCCCTCCATCTTTCACATTCGAAGAATGTGTGGAGGATAGAGTCCGAAGGGGAGTCGCAGTAGACACAGGCAGCACTCGGCACCTTCCCCATCCTGTGGAGGAAGGATCGAAAGTGCCCATGTCCCGTCAGCATTTGTGTGAGGTAATAATTCACCTCACCATGACGACGGTTCAGCCAGCCGTCCAGCTGCGGTATGAGCCGCGCTGTCTACCGGCCCCGTGACTCCCCTTCCCATCTCTCCTCCCACGGCCTTAGGGTGCGGGATCTTCCCTCCGCTGCGGCCTCCCTCCTCCCCAGCACGAAATATGTGGCTTGTTTCGTTACTAACAGAAAAGTAATGAACAGTGAATAAATTTTTCACCTTACGCCCATGTGACGGTAGCGAAACGGCCAAGCCACATATTTGGACTAAGGTGTGGAGTTTGTGAAGTTAGGGCTTGTAGAGTTAGGGCGTGTAGAGCTAGAAGCTTGGCTCTACGTCTTGGAAACATTTTACATGAAAATGTTTTTGGTGGGATTTTAATTATCCCGATATAACTCATGAATTGCTCTACAGATTCCTCAAACGACAGCAACACAAAAATTTCTTATCAATCTAAAGTTTATCTCTATCATGAAAAGAAATTGATGTTATGTAAAAATAACCACTTACTTTTCAAAAACCTACTTTTTTCAAAACTCCTCCCTAATAGCTATGCCATTTTAAATATGTATTAAAGAGAATAGTGAAAAATTTTCAAACAAATGCGACAACATCTGTTTAATAAGATTGTAACGTTGTTTCCCGGTGCGGTTGTTATTTCGGTCGGTAACTCGGGCGCGAAAACAATGCGATTTTCTGGTCGGTGCGGTGATGGAAAACGCAACAATAGCGATGCGTGTGTGGACTCAGTGGATAACGGCCAACATATGGAGCGAGGGAGCAGGTTTGGTAGTGTCCAAAACTGTGATAACACTCTAAATCTGCTTTATTTTTCTTACAGACTAACAATGCTGTTCATAATTGCTTATACTCCAATAACTAATCTCAATACTATTTCAAGATTCCTTACAATCAAGCAAACTAGACACTTGGACTGCGTACACGCGTACTTAACCTGCTTAAAGATAGAGAGCTAAGACCTTAGAATACGCTTACTTGGCTCGAGTAGGTGAACTGCCCTTTACCTGCTTACTACTAATAAGCGAAGCCCTTAGACCTTTCCGCTCAACGCGCGTACTTGACCCGAGCATGTAAATTGTTCTTAACCTACTGAGGATGGGAAGGAAAATGCGTGACTAGGTGGCCGGACGAGCGCTGCTCACTTCCAGCGCTCAGAAATTATTGTTGGGTTAGGAGTAGTGGGAAGGGAAGGGTTTGCTTCTTTTTAAATTT
Organism: Dasypogon diadema; assembly: GCA_006980735.1. NCBI lineage: Eukaryota > Metazoa > Arthropoda > Insecta > Diptera > Asilidae > Dasypogon > Dasypogon diadema. The sequence goes on from QYTT01094715.1 coordinate 24,780, forward strand.
TAAATACGAAAAGAAGTCAGTCAATCAGTAGATAGTAGGAGGGTGAAACATAGTTCACCTTTTGAAGGCCCAAACTAGAGAGTCCCCATACCCAAGGTAAGGCCTCTGCTTTGCAACAAAGTTCATTGTATCAAGTAAAAGTGTCTAAAAGCCAAAGTGTTTATTTAAACAAAAGACTTAGATTGCAGGGCGAGTGCTCTTCAGAGGTGGGATGCACTGTTGAAATGTTTTTATTGGTCTTTTTGATCCCTGGGATAGGTGGTTAATTGCCTAGTTCCCATCCAAATCGATTTGGGTCAGCCTCAAATAATAAGCTCTCACTTTAACAGGGGAAGCCCTAAGTTCAACAAGAGATCCGTGAAGCATCGACTTAGAAGAAGACGTGGAAAATAAACTCTGAAAGCTATGAACAGGACCGAGGCATTTCAGGCGATTAAAGCAAAACTGAGAAAGTTCGGTATTCATCCCTCAACTGATGAAATCAACAGCTACAACACGAAGGAACAAACTCAAGATTTCAGCGCGCACTACAGCAGGCTATTATACAAGGATTAAGCGGATCAAGAAGACACCTTTGATCTTGATACTTGCAACAAAATGACACAGCGGACTAAGTTTGTGTAAGCAGTTGTGAATTTTTCAGAATTCATGTCAAGCGTAGAATTATAATTGTGAAGTCAATATGGAGCTTAACTGAAAATTTCCTGAGGTAAACTGCGTTGTTAAAATTGTTTATTTTACAGAATTGTTTTTTATTGGGTGTGGATTTTTCCTTAATTTTAAGGCCAACTGCGTTGAAACTTGTTTTTCTCTCTCTTTTTTCATGTATGATGTGAAGCCTAATTCAAAACAAATCTTTGTGGTTTTTATAAAAAGCAAAGGGCTCAAAGATTGTGGCCACACGTTCCGCTGATTACTCGACGATGGCTAGAGGTTCATCTGGAGAATCCGGTCAAATTGCTGGAAGTAAAGCCCAAAAAGTTAAAGTCTCCTTAAACGATGCGCGAAATCTGATCCCAGAATATTCCGGGAAGCCAGATGGTCTCCACCGTTACCTTTTTTGCTATAAAATATTATTTTCGCAAGCAAAAACTGAAACTGACAAGAAAATGATTCTTGATATCCTCAAAAGTAAGTTAATTGCTTACGACATCTTCAAATATAAAGAAGTCTTTTCTTGGGAAAAATTTTAAGGATGAACTTATGTCTCAATTCAAAGAGCACCCCGGTGTTTTCATACAAGGAGAGTTGATGCGATTAAGACAAACCCCTCGCGAAAATGTCCATGAGTACGTTTCACGTGCCAATAACACTTTGGCAGACTTAGGCCCGATGCACACGAGCGGCATCCTGCCGCGCGACACTCTGCGGCATTTATTCATGCCAGCAGTAACTCTACGAATTGCACGAAGAAATGTCGCAGAGTGTCGCGCGGCAGAATGCCGCTCGTGTGCATCGGACCTTAAATAATGCCACTATTAATGAAGCCACAGATTAGCTGCGTTCTTTTGGCAACAGAGTACAGAGTTGTCATACATTAACTAGGTTAAATTAACTCGATTATTTAACCGAGTTAAAAAGCTTACTGGATTATTTAAGTCTTCTATGGGAAAATAGATGGCGTTTATTGAAAGTTTTTG
>QYTT01094716.1:0-21144 GCA_006980735.1 Dasypogon diadema
ACACAGTAATAAATATTTTCATCGAAAAATAATAGAAGTTACTAGCATCAATGGCATGGTAATGGCAAGAGTAAGATAATAAATAATGTTAATGATAAGCTAATGCAGAAGGTATTGCACTAGAGAAATTTACATTTTCCTGTTCATTGTTCTGTTTCTTAATTCTGAACGAGAGTTCTCAGACGCTTATGAGAACAAAGGAACAAACTAAAACTGAATACGTAAATGAAAACTTATTGTTATCCTTACATTTTACGAGTCGATACAAGGACAGTTTGCCAGACAGTAATTCATCAATTTCCGATGACATCACTGTGATAAAAAACTCATTGATGATGGGAATGTATAGTGTGTATGTAGCACGTATGTACATTACTTCATTAATGAATTAATTACACATTTCCTACAGGTAATATGCGCTTGTTCATTTGTTTCTGAAAGATATCGAATGCATGCTAGAACATAGAAACAAAATGGAATAACAATAACAATTGAATTCAGCGTAGTTCTATATATTAGTTGCACTGTTTAGTTATTTGAGTGCACGTATACGGGCTTTATACAGGTTTCAAGAATTAGACTTTGTTTCTTTCTTACACCCTAAAATTTGCCTCCAAGAATTCATGGATAGTTTAGCAATGCTTAAATGGCACTTTACTTTTGCCTACACACTTTCTTCAATGAATTAATGAAAGAACAATACACGAAAGAGTAAAGCATGAATTTTGAATGATATCCCTGAGTTAAAATCCATTGGTGCTGGGAAGTATAGTAGTATACATATGTTCATTGATGAAGTAATGTACACATTTCCTGCAGGGAGGAAACAGGTGTACCTTACCTTTATTCGTACTGTGTGGTTTTTTATCAGTAAAACAAAGCGTAAACTGGTAGAAAATAAGTATAGGGAGTAAGGATTAACAAAAATAGAAAACAAAAGCATTCATTTCATAATAATGTGATACTTTGAATAATTGCAATTTCACTCGTTCAATGCAGAATTAAATATTACAGTACAAGGAAAAATTCATTTGGAACAATCTTATAAACTAGAACTCTCTGAGATTCCCAAATTTTTCACGTATCCGCATTATTACAATATATGTCAAGATATGCTAAAAGTCTCAGTCTTCATAGGTTTCTTTGAGAATGTTAACCATTGGAGGTTCTCGTTGCCTTTCTTAAATTCGAATGGTTTCGGATTAGTATCGATACTCTTTGTTGTTCTGGGAGCAGAAAGTATTTTACATTTTGTAAGGGATTATTTTCTTTATCTAGTTTTGTAACGAATTGACGATTTATGTCTGTAAAATTGAGTATAGAACAGGTAAGTGTTATAAATTTTACATTTTACATTTTAAATGTAAATATTTCACATATTGACAGGTAAAGTTCAAATTTTGTTATACTGCTCCATATCAAACTAATATAATAAATAAATAGATAAATGAATAAATAGAGTATGTATATATGTTTTATGTTAGCAGCACAAAGATTTACCTGTCATATTGGGAAACAGAAAACAATAATGGATATAAAAATATTACTCTGCATTAAGGTGTTAAATTTTGCATCTATATATTTAAAAATTTTTTTTTTATCATAATTAATTTTAGTATTGTCACTTTGATATGTATCTAATTTTAATGATTACATAAGCAGTATTTGAATGAGTTTAAAAATTATTTAAAAGTGTCGACCGAATTTTAGTAAATGGAGTCTTTGTAGAGTTAAAAGTATTTTCATGAGGAGTGAATATTATTCCACATAAATAGACATTTAAGAGTCTTAATTTAAATGTAAGAAAATTTGGGCAGAATGCAGGAATATGTCTCTTCATTCCTAAAACTGTAAAAAAATTAAATTTCGAATTGTAACACGTTAGAAACAACGTCACTTCTATTTCCTTTCATACAAATATAATACTACAATGTTCAAAAATGTGTGTAAAAATAATGAATATCTTTGTGGTTAAATAAAAAAACGGTTTCTTCAAATATTTGCGAATATAGCTCTTTTAATATATTTACAAGATGATACAAAACGATGGCCATATCTGCAATATTTTTATACTAAATATTCAAGAAGTTCAAGCTGCCGTAAAATTCAGAATTCGAATACAAAAACAATGCGTTCCGAAATTTCCAACAAAAAATCAGAAGAATTCCCCGGCACTAGGAGAGATTCCATTTCCATCAATATGGAGAGACAGCGACTGTGATGTTTCGCCGTTTTTTGGAGGAAAAGTTGCCTGGCTTCAAAAAGGTGTGATCACGAGACTGAACCAGGATCAGGAGACTCAACCAGGATCAGGAGATTGAACCAGGATCAGGAGCTGTGTTATGGAGAGGCATGGAGTACATGCGGTTTTGATGTGTACGCCGGATCGCGCTTTGATGAGGATGGGAGCGGGAGTGAGTGTTTTCGTAGCTGCTTCGGCATATTTACCTTTGGTTTTCCATAGCCAACTCCTACAAGGGTGCTGGAAAATCCTGTGCGCTACGGAGAGAGGAAGAACACGGATTTGATCATTGCGTGGAAATAAGCACAATACAGCGAGGGGTAGCACGGATGACAATTTCGATGCCAAGTGCCACATAATTCTATGCAATAGGAATCCGATGTAGGCCAGCTAAAACGAGTAGAGGAACGAGGGCAGAAGTCTGCTTCGATATTTCTTGAACCAAAACCCCCGGGACTATAAAACAAGCCGCGAAGCAGAAATTGCAACTCACACATGAACTGCTTTTTATGAACGGCTTAATATAGAGGAAGTAGACCGATGATTCATGTTCGGACTACTTTTCTCTTTATTCCTATCTTAAAAGCGTTCATAAAAAACTATTTCACACATGTGCAAATCCTACTTCATGGCTTGTGTTTTATAGTCCCGGGGGTTTTGCTTGAACGATATTATACGTATATATGTATTGAGGACGTGTGAGAGGTTAAAAAACTTGCTTGTGGGGAGGAACCTTTAAACGTATAATAGAAAAAAAAAGCAAACAAGAAAGATCAGAGGGGCTGCACTTCCTTGGATACCGAACTATCATCGGTGTATTGAAGGAATCCGGGGTCCAAAATCATACTGAGATATTGTGACGTTGCAAGGTTGAAGAAAACATTTATTATATTAACAAATGCCGTGGAAGTAGACATTTCCCGCCTTGGAAAACGCATAAATGCAATATTAATTTCTTTTCTTGGCATGATATCGTTTTTGCTATGGACAGAGGGTGACGAACAAATCTTTTTGGAACCCACGCCATTGCCCCGAACCGCAGTGCTAGCCGCACAAGCATAGTACTGTCTCTCTTCCCACAATATTGGTAGGCTGAGTTGAGCTGGGGGATCCTCAGGGGATGTTGTGCCAGTTCTCGCCCCTCATTAGGGCGAGGATGGTGGAAGATTCTTTCGGGAGTGAGGACTCCTCCGACCACCAGGCATCCGCCAGCCTCTCATTAGGACTGAGTGTGGTCTGTGGTGTCTGAAGGATGCTCTCACGCCTTCATGGAGTGCCTTGGCATGCTCAGTCTTCTAGAGTACAAGGCTCGGTGAAACACAGCTCCGAGCCAGAAGTCTCTCACATCCAAAGACTCGTCTCATAACAATTTCGAGAAAATCGCATTTCCTATACTCAAATTGTATTTTGTACACCAGTGCTGTATGTACATACGTAAAATGAATTCAGATGCGAATGAATAAATGAACGAATAAAATACAGCAAAATTACCCATTTGTTCGCGGTCATAACTTAACATAAAAAATTTCAAGAAGAGATGATCTCTACACGATACTGTAATAAAATGTAAGGGTTGATGAGTGAGGGGTGTGTTCAAAAATTCAGTTGAAAGATGAAAGTGCAAGATATCGGCATGTGTTTGGTCTCAAATGAAAGGGAGATTCATTTCCTACGGTAGTCCAATAAAATCTAGTAATTGAAGAGAGAAGGGGCGTTCGAATTATTATCTTTCAGCTGCGTTTTTGAACACCCCCTCACCATGCAAATAGTGGCATTTTATTGTGTGTCTTTGTGTACACCTACAAGGATTCAAAAATTATTGTTTTAGTTTTGCTAAAGGCTTCTCTAATCTGATACGTGGTATAGAGGAATTTAATTAAGGTGTTGTCAAGGCGGGATCACCAGCCTACACCGATTGGTCGAAGACGAATTAAGGAGTGGGTGCGACGTCATACTGAAAGACCGATGTCCTACCGGCAGGAAAAAAAATACTTCGTCTTCTAGATGGGGATTTTTACTATAAGAAATGGATATAATCCGCAACAAATCTAACCATGCTGGTAATTCATAGAAATAGTAATAACTTTGGAAGAGTTTATTTACTTTATTGAAAATCGAACAAATAAACCTCGAATGTGCGGACTCCTTTAAATGTCCCCCTGTAAATTTACACCTTTGTTTTGCTGAGTCCTCTGATAAAATTTTTTCTGGTTTGTTTTGACGTAGAAAAGTATTTGAAATAGTTGTAGAAAGGGCGCAACAAATAATTAGCTTCTTTGTACTTTCATATTTTTCAAGGCCTGTAAGGTTAATGGTTTCCCAAAACCAACATCAGAGATGTGAAAGTTAAATAGCTGTCCGCCTCGTTTACCCATTCTCATTTCGGTTCCCTCTTGGCAGTAACACATTTATTCAGAGCAGCAGTTGGTAATTCTATTTCCATCAATAAAATCAACATACCAGTTTTAAATCACAAGGGGATGAATCACGAAAACAACCGCATGTGAAGTGAATTTAGGGGATTGTTATGTGACGTTGAGAAAGCAGATATTCGACTCGTGTTCATTTGCAAAATGTCTTAAAATACAATTCTGGTGGAAGTGCATCATCTCAAGCAAGATTTCACTTTCGATATACATCTCACCTACCCCATTATCCATCCACCTCACCGTACTCGGCATCGTATATTCATCTTCTCAGCAGTTTTCTCTACGGAAACCTTTCCCAGCTATCCCAATGCCATGTAAGAACCTAAAGTGGCACTCAATGTAACTTTTTATACGCGTCAGCAAATTTTGCAGAGATCTGCAGCAGCAATCCACTTGTCCCGAGTCCCGACTACCTTTCTGAGTAGTTCGACTGAATCTACGCCACAGCCACACTACTAACCGACTGCCTTGCGGCTTTGGGGCGGCCAGATCAACACTTGCATTTGGTATGCACATAATTAAAGTTTCCCTGTCAGAACTGAGTATTCTTCTCCACTTTACCGACTTTTAATGAAAATTGAAAATTTGAGAGCAAATAACTGTGAATGGGTTTCTCTTTATAGGACAAAATTTTTCAAGTTTTCTTAATTAAGAAAATTTTATCGTGGAGAATATGAATTAGGAAATTGGGCAACGTGCCCCGACTTGTGAGCGGCGTGCATTAAGGATGTGTGAGGAGAGAATTTGTAAAATAGTCTTTTTCATATTTTTTTGTGGCAAAATCCTCGGAAGTGAAAGCTATGAGTATGAGGTGTTCAGGTCAGGCTAACGCACACAACTATAGAAATAAGTGGTCTGAAATTCCGACCTAACCCTTTTGGAGAAATAATAAGTTAAGCTTCTCTTTAGCCTGCTCCAGTTCCCAAAGGACCTGTCCTACCAAAAAAATTCTCTTCTGATGCTTCCCTGCCAAACTCCAACTTGCAAATAAGAATAAATAATAATAAGATAAATAGTCAAACTCTCTCTCAAATTTCATAGATCTGAGTTTTTTTTTCAAAAAGATTGCGAATAAGCTAAAGTACTCAAAACAGAGTTTCCTTTCCGTCACTCAGATCGGCTCAAAATTTTCGGGAGTTAGGCTTCTCGCACAGAACGTTTCCTTAATTTTCTAAGAACTGCATTTTCCGTGCCAGAATTTTTAACTCATGATTAACATAATTGCCTCAAGTGGATCAAGTTATTCTGGTAGCTCATGGTCCTAATAAGATTCTGTGGTCACTATACAAGAGGGTGGAACCTCTGCACCGAAGTTTATCGTTAAATCCTTGCCGATCGATGATCAGATCAGGTGTGGAGTTTCTGAGTTTAACTATATTGCTGAATCTGTCTATATTAAAGATAGGTCAAGACTACCAGTAATACTGCTTTGCGATCCTGTTTTGATGTCCCAATTACCACACTGACAATATTGTGATGGTAGTGAAGCAGCTCTACTTGATGATAAGTTGTGAATTTTTGTTGGGCTTAGTACGAGGCTTGAGCATCAAGGTTGGCATTCACACAGAGAGGTATTGAATGGGTTTTAGTGCCTGATGTAGAGTTAAAGTGGTAATAAAGTACATAGTATATATTTTTTTTAGGGTGCAGCCCAAGCTCAGGGGTCTACCGAATCCTATGGCATACCCTTACCAAAAAGAAAATAGGAAGGGAGGAAAGGAATTAGAATGTCGAAAGGTGTCGGTGGGCATTGTGTTTGTATAGCTGTAACCTGTAGTCCTGGGGGGAAGACAGAAAATGGCAGTCTGTTTTACATTCGCACAGTTCTGCTTAAGAAGGATTCACGAAATTTCATTGTTTTGCCAGATCTTGTCTCAAGGACGAAAGGGCAGAGACGGTTGGATGCGGTGTTATCACGCACATGAATTGATTAGACTAGAGATTTTCTCAGAACAATATCCATTGAAATAGCGATAAAAGAGCACAAGGCATGCCACGTTGCATCTGTGATCCACAGAATCGATTTTATAAGTTTTCGTCTCGTTGCTAATGAGTTTGAAGGCCTTATTTTGGACTTTATCCAAGGCGGACAATGCAGTACGTCCTGCTCCTGTCCAAATATGCGAATTATTATTTGAGTCTTAGCCTAATTTGAGTCTAAATTGTTCGTCTCACTAAGATCACTGCATTAAATTAAATTAAAATATTAAAACTATTAAAATTAAAAAAAACTGGAAAAAATAAATGGGTGAATCCTTTTAAGTGCAACAAAACAGCACCAGTAGTAGGGAGAAGCCGTACAGCAACTGTATATCTCTGCAAACACGAACCTGAGGTAAATGTGTTTTCTACCACGTAAAGGGCCGTTGCCAAGAGTTTGATAGAACGACCGATAGATGGCACTACGCGACCAAACAGCTGCTAAGCTTATAGTTAATAAGGAGATGACGTCTAGTCAACAAAAGTTAGTTTGTTCTCGAATTTAGTAAGAGTGAGTTCAGATCATTAGATATCACACCATCTGATTTTTTTCTTTTTATGGAAATACATAAAAGGTTGTGTTTATATACCCTCTGCTCATCCAAGTCAGAACGTGGTCATGACTGACAGTAAATTCTATGACAGAAGACACCCTTCGGCATGTTTGGGATGGATTTTTCACTTCGCGGGTGGAGGTCTCATTGAATATTTGTAATTATGGTGAGTGTAACTTTACGCCTTATTTAATAGCTGGTAGCTTTTTTGTGTAATTATTTGAAATCGGGTCATTATTTTTGAAACACTCTCAATATTCAAAGAGAAAAAAGAGCTAGTGCATGGAGACAATAGAAAAGGAAGACGTGCATGTCAGAGAAGATGAAATCATTGAAAGGCATTGTTAACTAGTATCGTGTTCACTTTAATTTGTCTCATGAAAAGCTTGGTATTATCAAGACAACGAAGTACCAAATAGCCACCAAAGCAGGTCACCTTCACCTTAATAAAAACATGTGTAGAATCCCGGAGAAGCAATGGAGTATCTTATCAAGTAGAAGAGGTACAGGGTATGATGGACAATTACATCATATGTCCGTGCAAACATCCCTTGAATTCTCCAAAAAGGATGGCTCGGAAGACGTTGGAGAATTGTTGTTGACTTTAGGATACTCTATACCTAATACCTAATAAGGCATAAAGATCGTGTGAGAACAGCATATAGCACTCCGCTGCGTCATTATGAGCGGGCACCCGCTATATTTCCGGGTGTCATGAAACACAGCTGCGCTACAGGGTTTTAAAGTTTTATCAATCTCAGGTTTCGAAGAAATTGGGAATGCAACATAAATTGGCAATAGACCTGTTGTTAGAAATGTCACACACATTGTACTTTTTGTGCAAATGGATTATTAGAGGAAGTTTCCAAGGAGTCGGAAAGACACCCGAACAAAGAGATAAATTAAATAAATACAACGAACTGGAGCAATGGATGAAAAACATCCTTTCAGAAAACAGGAAGGAATGCTATCTGGGCAACTCGAGAAATTTTCAACAATATATTTAAAATTATATTGTAGTCAAAAAGTATTGATTGAAGTGAAGTCGAAGAAAGTTTCGTCAACTGAGTCGCCATCGAGTGATTGAATCAATACTCACAATTGCTTGAATTACTCAATTTAGAAATTGGAACGCAATGAGCGTTTGTCAGTATCAAGCTCATTCAAAACATTGATCTAGTCACGCGTGGAAAGCCATATTTGGAAAAGTTGGCGTTCAGGTATTGTTTTATTAGAGAATTAGCAGGATCAGTAACAAAATTTAGATCAAGTGGTCGGCCCAATTGGTTAGTTATTCTTTTACACTAGCACCTAATCACGTATACAAGTATTGATGAGAACTCCACACATTGTCGTCATAGAACCTTCAGTGGATGGAACCGAGTATCACTCACGAGTTTTTTGTAAATTATAGAAGGGGAGTTAGAACGGATGTAACCGGTGACAATATTCTTTAGCGGAAAATGCAAAACTACGGATAACAACTGCAGTCCCCAACAATAATGTGATATCATCTTCGTGTAAATTTTTGTAATGGTCCTATAGGGCACCTAGATTCCCTTGGTTAGTCACGTCTGTTATCCACGTAAAAACCTAAGCTAATTATAGTAAATAAAGTACGAACGGTGCACTTAAACGCAAGAAGAACTAATGCCTAAAAACTGCTTGGAGAAATGAGTTAACGCCCAGGTCCGTTGAGCTTTAATAGACATTGCAATCGAAGTCGGACACTGAACTAACAATTCTGTTCAAATCCAATGTCGTGGAATATCATAGGATAGAGTACAAGTAGACAGTCCCAAAGTTTGCCAGACCAAAGTTGTTGCACTTATCCGACATGGAGGAGAAACATAACTTCAAACCTACCCCGAACGGAAGGCAATCCTGGACCCTGTACACTAATCTAGTCGTAGATATCTAATTTTGCCAGTCAAGATTACCAGACATTTAATCTTACCCTGCGGTGGATTCGATTCCCTCGTTTCATCCCCAATCCTGCGTTCATTAGGGATCCTGGCAAAAATTCTCCTGATGCCTTGTTAGCGGAAATAAGCTCTCGCAAACACCGATAATAGCCGAGTTTACTGCTAATTTGATTGGTATCGATTACAGAGCGCTTTCGTCAAATATTTATCTAAAATTCAACTGGAATTAAGTACAGCCTTAAATTGTAAACAAATAAATCCTCGTCTGGCTGCGGTTGTCAAACTGTTTTTGTTGTGGGCTCTGTGCTCTGTGTGCCAGCGAAGGTGTGAAGTGGGAATGGATCCGCGATTTAATGGAAAAATATCGAAATAACAAAAACCACAAATGAAAATTGGTGATATTCAACAAATTCTGGGTATTTGATCAAACGCGATATGCCCGGAGGCGACTTAAATTGCCGGGGGAGTGACATTGTTTCCCGCCCGCACTAGCGCTAAATGGGAAAAGTTAACAATTTGGGTCGAATATTGATTGTGTTTGCGTTAGTACTGTGGAAATTCAAAATTTAATTCGCCACGTAATTAGATTTTCCATTGTTGTGAGGATAGTGGGGTTAGTTCAAGAGTCGTCGATGAATTAATAATTCGCCCGCGTCCGTGTTTTCAAACATTTCGCTGTTTAACTCCTGAAAATTTTATTCTTTCCGATAAGAGGGAAACGGCCTCAATTAAAAGGGGGAGGATGAAAAATTCATAGAACTGCTCCGAGCGTAGCGCCGCGAGCCTAGGAGTTGGCTGTTGCGTTTGTAAAGAAGGAAATTACATGATGGCCAGGCACACAATGGCTAGCGAAAACGCTGTAAGTTTTGTAATTGCAGTTTGTACTTACAAAATCGATGTAAACTTTGCTAAAATGGTTGCTCTCCGGAGGGCATGCACACAGACTTGAAGGAACTCTGTATTCCTTCCGCTTTATCACAAATTCCAGAAGTAAATTCAAGTTTGTCAAGGGTGTCAAGGTTCCTTGTTCTGAAGATCTTCTGTAGCAGACCGTTTGCGTCTCACACGTCGAAATTATGGGATGCACATTAGTTTCAGAACAATAAAAAACGTGCACTAAGGATCTCGTAATTCCGACGTAGAGAAATGTAAATTTATCGGGAAATTGTCCTTCCGGCAAACACGTATGCATTATTAAATTGCGTTTGTCGTTTCGTCTCGGAAAAGAAGGGTAATCTCAATGGCGGACCCAAAAACATTGAAAGACAATCGATGGCGGATTCATATTTGTTGAATCAGATGAAAATTGTTTTCGATTTTGGGCCGCAATTTCATGATTCGCAGATTGTGCCAGAACCATGAGAATGTGGGCTGCTTCTGGAGGCACACATTGCCAGGAAGGGTAAAAAGGAAATGTCCCCGAAGATACAGACATTCGATATTTCTTCGATTACCCTTGAAACGGATCCTTTTCCAACCGATGTACAATTTTATTTTGGCCTCGACTTGAACCCTTTCCATCTGGTTGATGGTGGTGCATTCCGATTGCGGGCGGAGAGCCCAAGACGAATAGGGCTGGGATATTGCCTGAAAGATTTGTTGTCTGTTATCTGTTATTTTATCGACCATTTTATAGGGGTGGGAAGAACGAGCATTGCGACAGGAACAGCAGCGCAGTGCGGCGGGGTGGGACAGAACGTGCACCATGTAATTCCGGACAAATAAATGTTTGTGTGTTGCTGAACGAAACCCATTAACAACCCTTAACAGAAAGCAATAAACCATCTCGTACGGTACTTTCCGTTTTGTGCAACAGTCTTACATCTCCTATTAAGGCGAAATGTGAACTGAATTGCTTGCATCGGTAGAAAAATGTGGAAACCCAACGGCACATACTTGGGAACACAAAGAGCAAAGGGTGCATAATGGCTAGAAAGTCTGCAATGTTCCACCCCTACTCTAAACTCCTTCGAGACAATAACAAAGCGGAATAGCGCGGCAAAAGTTGTTGCAGGCAAGTAAATTCTGCAGACAGTGGGTGGAGGATGCTGATGCTGCGAGGGGTTGAAGTTTTGTGGAAGGCTTGTTGCAACTGTAGTTGCAGAGGATTTTCTTTGAGTGCCACCTAAAGCCCAGACTCTTGTCCTAAAGCATTTCACGAAGGGGTGCGAGCGGGTGCAGAGTAAAAGTTGTGATACATGCCCCAAGTTGTTCACCGCCGCCAATGCAGTTTAATGATGCAATTTGTAATACGGAAATAAACACAAATAAATAAGCTCTTGGCTGGCGGGAGGGCGGGAACTCCATGTAACTCATGCACCCTGCACGCTGCCTCTCGCCGTTTGGCCCCAAGGTGTTTAATGAATAGTGAAGGAGGCTTGGGTACACAAAAGTGCTGCTAGTTCCTGCAGCTTGCTAAAGAATTCATATTTACTTCCAGAACTATGATATATAATATATTCAATAGTCGTTTTCTTGGAAAGACTGCAACTGGAAGCCTTTGTTTGCGAAGCTATTGTTAATATCATTCTCGTGTTTAGTGACATTGCGTTTCGGATGAATTCTAGAAAATCTTTCCTTCGTTCTCTTGTCTGTTTGGTTAATAGCAAAAACTCAAATAAAAGTTCTGCAAGTATGAAATCCAGTTTAAGCACGTTTGGAGAGTTATGGAGATTTTCTAGCCACAAACAATTTTTTATGTTTCAAAAAATTAGTCCCTGCGACCTAAATTTCTGTCAAAAAGATTTCTAGGCACATAGTCGACTAAATTGAAAATCAAACACCTAACAAAGTCGAAAACCCCTAGCGTGCACGCGTAAGTCCCCAAGATGTCTTAACCGATTCAAAAACGGTGCATGCTCTTTACTACGCCAACTTAATTGTAGATCCTTTTATATACCTTCAATTTTCGACTGCTAACTACTATTAACTCTTTTTTACTAGCAATACAGCAGGTTAGGTATGGCTGTAGAAGACTCGTCTATTGACGTAAAATTTAGTTGGACTAAGCAGTACCAAACAATTTGACAAGGCTTAAAGGAAGAGATTGTAAATTCGCGGATGGTTATTAATTTCGATCCAAATTTAGCGGTCTATTAACTGCGGACGTTTCTCTTACCGGATTAGGGGCGGTACTGTTGCATATCACGGGAAAAGGCGGAAAGAGGTCGATAGCATTTTCTTCTCGAGCTCTGAGAGATTGACAGGGAAGCTACTATAATAGTTTGGGCGCTCAAGAAATTCTTTCAGAACTGTTACGACAAAAACATCACATTACCGATCAGCGTTTTTCACCTCAAGAAGAGCTTACCACCAACACAGCTTACATAGGCGTGGAGGAAATGAAAAAATATAAAACCGATCCTGCCAAAGCATTACACTACCTGTGGGAGCATCCAAACCATCCATGGCATTGCATACACTTGGATTTTGCTGGACTTTTCTTTGAGACCAACTTTTTTATAGTCTTCGGGGCATACACGAAGCGGGAGAAAGTCATCCCAATGAAAAGTAGGCGCTCTACAAGGACCATTGAGATACTAAATGTTTTCAATGTTTGGATTCACTCCTAAGCATTCTCCGAATTTGTAAAGTTGGACGGTATCACACAGATTTACCGCACCTTACCATCCCGATAGCAATGGACAAGCGGAAAGAACCGGAGGATTTAGACTTAAGATTGTATCGGAAGGCATCTAATGTCACAACAATAATTAGCCCTGAACTAATTTTTAAACTACCTGTGCGCATATTGGTAGAGAGATACTTGAGATGAACACAACAATAGATACTTGTGAACTTGATAACGGATAATGTAAATGGAAATTCAGAATCATTACTTCTAAAAAAGATTCTAATTGATAAGCAAAAGGTTATCCGGCATGTCGACCAGTTACAGCCTATGAATTGCATCGTACAGAACGACAAACCATGTTACAATGATATGACGATTATCAACAATACTTGTTACCTGCAAAATAGAGCTATTCCAATCACCAATGGTTCCAGAGCCGATTACAAGAAATATTGTTTAATGGGTGTGAAATCAGTCTGAAGAAAGTAACTCCCAGGGATATAAACCAATCTGACCAGGAACAATCCTCAAAATCGTCAGAATCAGAGAACATTAAAACATAATAGCAGGAGTCCGGAGATCCTTTGATTTCATTACATTATCAGCAGCAGCCACTACTACGGCGTTCATTACGTGAATTACATTATTGTCAGTCAGACAGTTGTTCTTGATCACTGGAGGAATAAACAGTAGTAAAATTAAGAAACGTAGCCTTTAACTGCTGCTTCCTCTTGTACACTACAAGACATATATACTAGGAAAATCGTAGTGTACTTTTCGAGGCGCACAGCAACGTCTACGCAGAGGTTGTCCGGCCAAACTTTCTCCTCAGTTTTCGATCTGTCTGCACCGTGGAGAGTGGAGAGAGAACAGTAGAGACGGGCTTGCTTAAAAAATGCTACAAATTTCTACATAACCTTTGAAGTGCATTAGAAACTTCTGAAGCGTTTCTCGGTTAATCCTAAATTAATTGTTTAAAAGTCCCGCCTAACAATGCTAGCAAAACACGAAACTATATATCTATATCTGTCTATTTTTTGCATGTCACTGTGCCAAACTGATGGCGAAGGAGGCGCCAAAATTTAAAATATGATTCATTTTGCAGATTTTTGTTATTTAAAGTATGGTAAAGAGATAGGATTGAATAAAATTAAATCCTAAAAATTTTTTGGAGGGTAAATTTGGCAGTTAAAACATTTTGTTCTTTAGATATAGGTGCTTGGATTTACCTAAGAGTGAGCAATATCTAGAATTCGATTATAGTTCAGTTTTACATACGTTAAAGAGCGGAGGCGATGAATGCATCGACTTCAAGAATTTGTGCTATTTTCTTGAAGACAGCTTGTATGGAACATCCCCTCCATATATTAATCCCAGTGGTCTATATATAGAGGATTAGATACGTCAAAGGAGGATTTTCAGAGTGAGTTTACCAGTCCTCTCTCTCTTCTCTACAATGGTTTTGTGAGAAACTGGCGAGTATGCTCACTTTGCCATAATTAGCATAAAAAGTTTCGTGAGAGAACTACACATTAAAATACATTTGGTATGAGAGAGCTTTTATGAGTGATTGATAGTATCCATTAGGTATGCAGTAATTTTGTTCGGAAGGTCCGAGTGAATAAAAACGAAATTTAAATATCTGGGGGCACGGTAGTGGCCCCGCCAAGACGAGCCAAGCGAAACGCAAGGGCACTACCCTACCTTTTTTCGAAGCGCTTCGTCGTTTTTTGAACCCTCATAACTTGGGTTTGGATTATACCAGATAAACAAAATTCTCGGGATATGATGTCAATAGTGGACTTATTAAACGTATAAAGTTTCAATTGCATAGCTCTTATTTTATTGTATATCTAAAAAACTCCGATTTCGTCACTGACTCACTCATGATCATCAAAATTCTTAGGGTACTTTCTGAAGTTCTAGAAAGCTGAAATTTGGTATATAAGCTAGTATTAGTATACAAACAACAAAAGAATTCTAAAACTTTGAACTTTTATCCCCAAACCCTTTAAACTTGGGGATGGAAGTTTGTATGAGACTTCCGCAAATTTTGATTCTAGAGGTCTGAAAATTGATATAGGGACTCCTTGTTTTAAATAATAAAATACATATTTCAGGATTTTTAGTAAATCACCCCCCACCCTTTAAATTAGGGGATGGAATTAAGCGCGCGCAAAACGCCTAATATGTACCCGCTGTGTGATTGATGATGAAGCAAATACAGCACGGCGCGAACTTGCCGTCCGAACAAAAACGATTGTTGCCGATTACGCCCGAAGTCAATAACACAGAGCAATCAACCCGAACGGGCACACACGTGAGGGCCACGTCGTTGCGGCAAAGATAGAGAGTGGGCTATGACAAAAAGGCACCTATGATATGCAAGAAATACACTCCAAAAAAAAGAAGGAAGAAATGAACAAAATAAAAAAATATTGTCACAAGCAACTTATAAAAAAAGTGAAATCCCACCAAAAACATTTTCATGTAAAATGTTGCCAAGACGAGACCATATGGCTCTCACTGTCAAAAGGTTATCAGATCTCATGTAAAGTCAAGCTTCTAACTCTACACTCCCTAACTCTACAAGCCCTAACTTCACAAATTCTACACCTTAGTCAAAATATCTGTGCAGAATTCTTACAATGTTTTTTGGGTAGGGGTAACTTATTATCCAGTTGTGCTTAAAGATTTAGTCCGTTTTCCTTCTTCGAATGTAATTCCTAAGACAAAGTAGTCTTTGAATTTTATAAAAAGTCGCTTTTGTTTCCAAAGGGCAAGCGGGGTTCTATAAGACTACGCCATATAAAATATTTATTATTCTTAATGAACAGGAAAAGCCAAGTGAGGCCATTTCTGTGCCTCTTTTATTAATTTATAATTTGACCTTTTAACTCCACAAAGGATTCCGGCTATCAAACAAAAGCATCTTTAATCATTATAAAACTCTCAAGTGTCATAAATATCTTGTTTAAATATCTTTATAAAATTTTGAAAAATCTACTTTATGTGTTCCATAAATATTCGTTGCATGAGTCATTCTAGTTAGTCCTAATAAAAAAACTACTTACACAGTACTCTGGTTGAGTAAAATAAATAATTTCTCTCAAATCTCAAGTAAATATTAATAATTTCTTAAATATTTCTCTTCTCTGTATCTTTCTTAAATGAATCGTGTCATATCAAATATGAAGTGCCGAAAGCGCGTACTTACTTGGTAATAAAAATTTTACGCAATTTTTGTATAAATACTTTTGTTTACAATTTTATTATTTTCTCTTACACTTGTATATATATATATATGTATATATCTCCAAGTTCTAAATATTTGAGTCTAGTTCTAAAAAATGTCTCATCGCGTTCTAAGAGTCTAAAAGTTGCCAAAACTAGGGAATTGTAAAAGTGGAACGAGGGGTCACTACTCTAGGGGAATTTAATTTTATCAAATTTGGGTTTTGGTATTGCTTTTTGGTATTACAGGGTGCAAGTTGCGTAAAGTGTCTTGCTTTTGTTATAATTTCGCTGTACAACTTACCGTGTCAGGGTGGGAGTTACGTCACCACGATGTCCTCCTCGTTATCGTCACTGCTAAAAACGGACTCCTTATCCTTAAGGCATGATGACTCCAGGTGCTTGTTCAGGTAGGACTTTAGCGCGAATGTCTTGTGGCACCGATTGCACTTGAAGTTTTTGTCGGACGAATGGGTTTGCATGTGCGCACGCAAGTTTGAACGATCGGCGAAGGCTTTTGAACAGTGCGCGCACACATATGGCTTCTCACCAGTGTGGGAGCGTAGATGACCTTGCAGAAGCCATGGCCGCGAGAACAGTTTCCCGCAGATCCCGCAGCTGTGATTCAACTTGTGGGTGAGGAGATGCATCGCCAGGGCAGGCATAGAGACGTACGCCTTACCACAAGTATTGCACTTCTTCGCCGACTGTGAGTCCAGACTCCGATGGGTTTGCTTGTGTCGGGATAAATTGCTGGAAGTCGCGTATTGTCGACCGCATTCTGAACACTTGTAGCAGCCTTTTCGTTTCGTACTCTTTGAACCATCAACTTTCTCGGTGGAAGTTTTCCGATTTTTCGAACGGCCATCAACTATTAAAATTTTATCCTTCTTAAGTTTAGTTAGTTCGGGGTTCCATAGGTCGTCGTGAGATAATCTGCGTGATTGACTAGATTCTGATGAGGAGGACATCTCCACCTCGACGTCTGAGGAGTGCTCCGAAGTCGGCGGAGTCAGCGGTGAACAGTTTTCGGCATTGCTTTCGTAGGAAATATAGCGAATTTTCGAATGTATCGTTTTAATGCTCTCGCAATTCTCATTTTTATCAGAATGGATGCTCGTCTTACATAGGGACGAATTTGAGATTTCCTGCATGACGGGCGAGTTGGAAACTACGTATTGGTTGCTCGACTCTTCCTGTTGTTGCAGGATAGTGACGACACACGGAGCAGGAAGAGGTGGTAAACTTTGGGACAGCGACAACAGATCATGGGCAGCCTCCGTTTCCTCAATGCTCCTTTCCCGGTAGACTGAACTGACTTGACTCTGGCTGTGGTTCTGGTTTTGACTTGTTGCTTCCGTTTTTCGTTTCTCCGAATAATTCGCTGGAGGCGCATAAAAAATCACTTGTTCCGACATTCCTTCCGATTTTAAGGACTTTCGTGTCAGCTTTGAATGGGGCGAACTAGAGGCAGAGGTCATTACGACAGTCGTTGTTCCTTTAGATCTTGGCACTGTTGATGTACTTGGATAGCGTTCCTTATTTGGGGTCTCGGGCTGGGGCGAGCAGTAGTCTGAAAATGAATGGGTAAAAAAGAGAAAACGATTAAAAAATTGCAGTGGAAAAGTAAGAAAATGAGGAAACGGCCGTAATTATAATTTGAATAATTTTTCTGTTAACTGAAACACGCAAAGCCAACCATCCGGGTTGAATTATTCTTTCTTTCCAATGCAGAGGAAATGGAGTAAGTTAAGAAATTTCCTCAAAACGTTGCTTCTTGTAATTTATAGAGCCTGTACCAAGTGTAGAGTAACTACTTCAGGATAAATAAAATTTTGTCTGTTTTGCTGTTGAAAAGCAATTTTGGATGTGAGAAGTGTGGAAAATTCAACAAATCCGGCATTTCTACTTTAAAGGAATTCTTAATTTAAGGAGGAGGAAAAAAATGAAGAAATTGGGAAATGGAAAATTTTTTATTCTCTTTTACATCATCCGGTTAGCTCCATTTCCTTCGTAATATTAGGATTCCTTACTAGATATATATTTTTAGATGGTTAGTCCCGAATTTATGACCTCATCAATGTGAGCAATTTTCGATAATTGGTGGACTAAACTGGATGAAAATGATGTCGAGTGTTTTACAAGCGTTGTTTTAGTTACGGGTTCAAAAAAAGGGAGCAATGTCCCTAAATTTATTTAAGAAATTTCTGCCAAATATTTCAATGTATGCGATCACGGATGTAGTGTAAAGGGTAACGTACTAGACTTCTAACATAAAGGTACCGAGATTTATTCCCATGTTGAACATACTGTACGGCTTGAAGTCAATTAAGTCTCAAATGAAATGAGTCCGAATGTGTAAGGCACACGGTTAACAGTATTCTACTGTACTTGTAATTGATCCTAGGACTGCTGTAATAAAGGGTGAACCGTTCGAAGCACACTTAAAACTGTGTTGTCTGCAAGTAAGTGAAACTGGAAAAATGGAAGAATTTTTAAATGTTGTTCCTTTATATTTCTGTTTTCGTAAGCTCGGATACATAAACTAAATAATAATAATCGTTGACAAACGTCCCACTAAGAGTTTGATCCGCAAATGAGGAAATTCACCTGCTTCTAGACAGATGTTGCAATTGAACCTATTGACTAATATCCGAACCATACAATTGTTTCAACTCCCAATCTATTATAATCTACTGATTAGTCTGTAGAAAAATAAAAAAACATAAGAAAGGAGAAAATATCTATAGAAAGTTATATTAGAGGAATTTTTTTAAAAGAAAAAAATCGAATAATGAATAAAAGCCAAAATTACGGCACTCTAAAAACCAAAAATAGTACAAATCATAACAAGGAGATTTTCTTACCCAAGGGCATTGAGATATTGAGAAAAAAGCCTCTCGAAGGTGCGAAATTAAGGTCTCTCCAGATTAATGGTAGACTGGCGATTATAAGCAACATATCGTAATTAAATATTACAAGAGGGTTGAGTTGATTCCATAATCACTGACTTTAAAACTTAGACAAGAAACAAATCAAGCAAAGGCGAACGGGAAGTATAAGAGAATCAAAAGGGACTGTTGGAGTGATGCTGCCAAACGGAGATATAAGACACGCAACTTTTAATAAGATAAACATTAGATTGGAATACAGAAATGTAAATTAGTGGTTCATGCTTTTATTGTTAGTTCTCGAATAGTTGACGTGCAAATTGTGATCAACTCTAAAGGATTCTGTACATACTATGCAGATCCGAAAAGTCAATATCAGAATTTAAAAACTCCTGATACACGGAAATAATATCTACCATCAATACTACGTCGCTTTTCGAAAGAAATCAAATTGATCACTGTGAGCTGTTCTTCATATGCTACAACGATCACAGGATCATTTCAATGGAAGGAATTCTATATGACCAATGTGAATCGTATAGAAATGTTTTCAAACCGAAGATAAGTATTTGAGTAATGGTCTCACGAAAGAGTTATGTAATGCTAGGGTAATTTGAAGGTTAGAGAGCTCTTCGGACAAACGAGTTGTTATCTGTATTAACAGCTCACTTACAGCGTGCGTTGGAGATCTTAATACTGACACTTGCGCTCACAGTAACGTTTCAACTTCACTTGGAACTCATACATATGTGAGTACATATATGTAATTTATCTGTGGCATATTCTACTCTTACTCATTTCGTATCCACCTCGCCAACACTATTGGACTTAATTCTTCTTAAAATCAGATAACCTTGCTCTGCTTTTCTAATTCACAATTGTTCACTCACTACTGATCCAGGAGAAACTTTTACGTACCATGATATTTTTTTAAGATTTTTCTTAAGCTCAGCGGACAACCCTGTGTTGTGCACAGTACAGCTTAGGCGGAAGAAAATTTCTAGAGAACAGAGGATTGAGAAATCTTTTAACCTTACAAATGTTGCGTTTAAGCCACAATTTAGGCATGAAATCTTTACTAAGCAACATTCTAGTGGCTTCGCAAGTACAATCCCCTTCAGTAGATTTGCCTCGAACCGACGCCCACAGAGAAAAAAAATTGCAGACGTCCACCTTAGCCCGCTCGGCCACTTTAACGATATTAACTGGGATGATTTATTTGTTGATGTTGAAATAGTTGACTGGGCTTATATTTCAGTGCCCGATATGGTTAGCAGATTATTTAATAAATAATTGCCGGTTAAAAGCAGGCATGAAGTTCAACCGCATTGCCTTGAGGCTGCTTAGATATAAATGCGATGATTTAGAACATCTGAAATTCTGTAAAAGAGAAATTTCACACTTTAATATTTATTACCACACGCCTAAATTTAATACTAATTTGTCCACAAAAACTTGTGGTAGAACCTAATATCTCTAATCCCTTGAAGACCTTGAAGTCTTACGCGTGATACCGGCGCATAGATCCGCATGTATGTGATCCGACACCTTCACTCGATTTCTCAATCTCCACACTTGTTTGCCTTTTCTCCATGGCTGCGCTGTATAACAGAATATGGCATCCCTTGAAACAAAATACGGTAATACGTGGTAATGTATTATCTTACTTTCTTAATGGCAACAGTGGTGTACCGCAAGATTCTGTCCTTCGATCACTTTTGTTCTCTATATTTGTTAATGATTTTCCATTGTTGCTACGTAACAGTAAGGTTCTCTTATATATTGATGATGTTCAGTTCAATATATCAGGGATACTAGATGTAGTGTAGGATGCTATATATCACATGAACGAGAATCTTGCTCGCGTGTCTAAATCAGCTTCAGTTAATGAACTTTAACTAAATGGTCCAAAGTCCGATGCTATTATTATTTACAAGAATATCTTAGACACTTCATCATTCCCCGAAATTAGTCAGATTGAAACAAGATATATTTGCACATTCAAAAAGTTTGTTTAATTCATCCCGACTGAATACAGATGCATACAAAGGCTTTTTTATATTAAGCTTCCTCCGGAGAAGCCTTCGAAAATAGCTGAGGTTTGAATTTTTTCCTCTAGTGCAGGCAAAATAAGTCAAGTAGTGATGAACTTGAAGTATTGAAAATTCTGAAAAATGTAAAAGTTTCTCAGTTTTGCTGCAAATATGAGTCCATTTTTACCCTAAACGGAGACAGACTCACTTATAATATCAATCACCCACGCAATTTCATTGGGAGGAAGTTATTGCGGCTGTTAACTACTTTCATCTCAAGTC
>QYTT01094716.1:21164-36130 GCA_006980735.1 Dasypogon diadema
AGAATTTAAAAACTCCTGATACACGGAAATAATACCATCAATACTACGTCGCTTTTCGAAAGAAATCAAATTGATCACTGTGAGCTGTTCTTCATATGCTACAACGATCACAGGATCATTTCAATGGAAGGAATTCTATATGACCAATGTGAATCGTATAGAAGTGTTTTCTCAGACCTAAGATGAGTATTTGAGTAATGGTCTCACGAAAGAGTTAGGTAATGCTAGGGTAATTTGAAGGTTAGAGGGCTCTTCGGACAAACGTTTGATGAATTTAAGCATGAAGTTACATCTGGAGGTGATGTAATTGATATGAGAAATAAAAGCTAATTTCGACCCGGAACAAATCATTAACGGATTGCATACATAAAATAGCATTATGATTTCTAAAAAACGACATAACCTTACATTTTTTTATCCTGAGTTCTAAGTTGTTGTTCTTGCACCATACATTATATATATATCGGTTACCTTATAGAGAAATACTGTTTCTGATACTATTGATCCTAGTGGCTTCGCAAGTACAATCCCCTTCAGTAGATTTGCCTCGAACCCACGCCCACAGAGAAAAAAAATTTGCAGACGTCCACCTTAGCCCGCTCGGCCACTTTAACGATATTAACTGGGATGATATATTTGTTGATGTTGAAATAGTTGACTGGGCTTATATTTCAGTGCCCGATATGGTTAACAGATTATTTAATAAATAATTGCCGGTTAAAAGCAGGCATGAAGTTCAACAACCCCTTTGCCCTTGAGGCAACTCTGCTGCTTAAATATAAATTCGATGATTTAGAACATCTGAAATTCAGTAAAAAGAAATTCCACACGCCTAAATTTAATACTAATTTGTCCACAAAAACTTGTGGTAGAACCTAATATCTCTAATCCCTTGAAGACCAAGTCTTACGCGTGATACTGGCGCATCGATCCACATGCATATGATCCGACACCTTCACTCAATTTCTCGATCTTCTTTCCCCACACCCGTTTGCCTTTCCACCAAGGCCGTGCTGTATAGTATCATAAGGCATCTCTTGAAAAAAATAGGGTAATACGTGGTAATGTATTATCTGATTTTCTTAATGGCAACAGTGGTGTACCGCAAGATTCTATCCTTCGATCACTTTTGTTCTCTATATTTGTTAATGATTTTCCATTGTTGCTGCGTAACAGTAAGGTTCTTTTATATATTGATGATGTTCAGTTCAATATATCAGGGATACCAGATGTAGTGTAGGATGCACATGAACGAGAATCTTGCTCGCGTGTCTAAATTAGCTCCAGTTAATGAACTTCAACTAAATGCCCGAAAGTCCGATGCTATTATTATTTACAACAATATTTTTGATACTTCATCATTCCCCGAAATTAGTCAGATTGAAACAAGATATATTTGCACATTCAAAAAGTTTGTTTAATTCATCCTGACTGAATACAGATGCATACAAAGGCTTTTTTATATTAAGCTTTCTCCGGAGAAGCCTTCGAAAATAGCTGAGGTTTGAATTTTTTCCTCTAGTGCAGGCAAAATAAGTCAAGTAGTGATGAACTTGAAGGATTGAAAATTCTGCAAAATGTAAAAGTTTCTCAGTTTTGCTGCAAATATGAGTCCATTTTTACCCTAAACGGAGACAGACTCACTTATAATATCAATCACCCACGCAATTTCATTGGGAGGAAGTTATTGCGGCTGTTAACTACTTTCATCTCAAGTCGTACTGAATTTGAATGAGCACCACCAAAGTGTTACCTTAGAAGTGGCTGAATTTAATGCACCTGCATCACATGCCAAAAATCGATTATTCATAAGCCTAGAGCTTGGAGTACTGCCTGCATTCGACTTAAATGTGAACGTACAAGGTCAAGATATCAATCTGATTGGATTCAATATAAATGCTAACGATACGAAATCCTGTCACTTAAGAAATTGTAACAGCCTACCACTGAGAGCTTCCACAGAATTTTGCTCCATAATTGAAGTAGATCAGCCTCCTTTGTTTCCACCAGTGTTTTTGGAGTGAAATATTTCTAGGGAGAAACATATTTCCAGGTTATATACAGGCATTTGACCTATTTATTCATTTCTGATTGAAAATATTCCCGCATTCGGAATCGGGCTCAATATGGAACCTGTTTGCAATAAGAGAAATATTTCCTTCTGTCTGCACAAAGGTTATCTACACTGGTCCTTGAGGGACAGGGAGGATTGGCGTAAAGTGCTTGCAATGCATACACAACCTTTCAAGAAATGTTCTGTGGTGGGAGTCACGTTTACGTCGTAGGCTGTCGACGTAAATCAAATACACAACAATGTAACAGGTTGGAATCGAGTTCGTAGACCCACTTCTGCAATACAAACAATCCCCGCCGTTTCGAAGTCAAGCCGAACACGCACTTTCATACAAATGAAAACGTTTTCCCGGAGAAAAGCCCCAAATTGAACGATTCCGTCAGGAGCTAAGACGAAGAATGGAAGAAAATTGTGAAAGTCCCTAGTGGGGTGGAAATCATCAGCAAAGACCCAGTAGCCATGGCCACCCCCTTCTGCCCAGTCCGCCTGTTGCGTGAGAAGGATGCCATAAAAATAAATTCTCGCAAGCAATTAAAGTTTGAGCTTTAGG
The DNA here is from genome assembly GCA_006980735.1 of Dasypogon diadema. Taxonomy (NCBI): domain Eukaryota; kingdom Metazoa; phylum Arthropoda; class Insecta; order Diptera; family Asilidae; genus Dasypogon; species Dasypogon diadema. Next base: position 23,789 of record QYTT01094716.1, read on the forward strand.
GGATTACACGTACGTGCTTTACGGCTCATGTGTTCGTTATGCCGCTTTATTCCGGCTCTCCTCACATCCTTGTTCATTACAAGGATAAATGGGATAGACGAACTAGATATTATTTAGATTTTATGGGAAATAAACTGCTTGCTACACTGTTCCAGCATATTTCCTGCAGTCCTTTTATCAATTTACAGCCCGGAGTTAATGTGGGAATACTTCATCCTAATCCAAAACGGAATGAGTTCTGAACTCCCGCAGACAATGATGAACGTGGGGTGTCATCTTTCCTATTAGGTCGGGGCTGATGTGACTTTAATTAACATACATTTATGTATTTTTTAATGAGGAGATTCTTAACTGCCGCCATCGCAGGAAAGTTTCCGGAAACTTTCTTCCCAGATTAACACACGACACAGTGGAACATACTTTTTGGAGTTTTTCTCAATATATATGTTACAACGGTATTATTCTAACAGCTATTTACAATACTTTGATATATAATGAAAAGTTTCTAATTAACACATCTTGAAAATCCAGATTCTAATAGATTTACAGGAACTCAGAGAGGTCTGTCCAGGCGTCCAGAATTAACTTGCACTTCTCTGGGATGATATCACTTTACGTATGCGTCAATTGAAGGCAGACCCTTGGTGCCAGAAATACGGAAAATATTAAAATGGGGATTTTGTAAAAGTTTGTGAGTAAGACCTTAGCAAAGGTATTTATACCTGACTTCGTCTATGCGAACACTTTACATTTGAATACGAAGGAAATCCGCACTATCTAAGTAACAGGATCGTTGAAGCTAATATTACTAAAAAACCACAGTAGTTATGAATTCCAATAGATTTTGACAGTACGCTACAATACACGGTTTACAGACTACAAGGTTAGCCAGCCTTTATTTTGACATATAAATCGTGACGTCACTCTGGATAAATTGAGCTTGAATCTTTGTTAGAGATAGAAGACAACACATTGTCTTGGTAGCATTCCAATGATTTTTAATGAATTTTTAGTGTAATTTTTAATATAATAGATTCCGCGTTTATTTTACATGTTAATTTTTATTTTAGTACTTAAATTTACATCACTTGTTGTAAAATCGTCACCATGGAAAAGCTGTGAGAACAAAATATCCAGAGTGACGTCACAAAATGGCGATTCAAATTAAAAACCTGGCTAACCTTATAGTCTATAAACCGCGGCTACAATATTTCGGTCTTCCCTTGAGCGGCAACAGACATTTGCAGCCAGTGCAACTCCAAAAATCCAAGAATAGTTTATATACATAACGATTGCAATAATTCCTAGAGTCGATTACATAGCCGTCCGCCGGCTGACTTGGATATGAATGCATGAGGAACAACACCACAACACTGTTTCAAAAGTCGCTATTGAGGTGTGAATACCTCACGAATAAGAAAGAAACAAAGTTCACATAGAGTTTTTCGTAAGAATATAAAAATAGGATTATCTAACGATCTGATATGATTTGAGTAGAGTTAGCAGATATATGTGTCGACATAGGAATTGCAAATTCAAGCAAACTTCTTCTCCTACAAAAGGATATTGAAGAAAACTATAAGATACTATACAAAGTCAAAATTAGTATAATTAGTTCTAATGAGCTTGAGGGAGGTAAAGATTGCTTGGACCTTGGGAGGCCGAAACGTTCCTATCCTCCAAAAATGTGATAACCTATCTTGGGAAATAATACAACATCAACCGAGAGAGCATTACTTAGCTAGTGATCAGCCATCCCTATACACTAATCCCAGAGTTCAAATAGCTACTGGTGTACCGCCGAGTGATGCTAACTTTAATCAGGCAATCCCCTACAATCCAGTAAGGGCCACGGGGCTTTGATGTGTGCATTTGGTGGGAGAAAATTAAGTTACTTGCAACATTTGTCAGGTTAAAATTCCTATTGTCCTTCTCCCCAAAATATTCTTCCACCTAAGCTGTGCTAGGTAGGACTTTTGTTGTTTTGCTTACACATAAAGTATTACACGCATCCTTGCTCTCTGCTTTTCCTACTCTTCATAATTTTTTTTTAATTCACAAATTAATTTACTTTTCTCCACTTGGAAGACACCAACAAAACAAAACATAAAAAATTTCGAGTCGTATCTAACATACTCATTAAATTTGTTTGCCTTTTACAAACATAGCAACGGAAACTATGGGCCATCAACAAATTGATAACTTGCAGATTTGGAGATTTGGAGGAGAATCAAGAGTAAATAAGGGAGGGCCTTTACCTCTTGATTTCTCTTCTGTCTTGAAGAGCTTGTAACTCAAGTTCAATGTGGAGCTAAAGGCAAAAGTCTGGCAGAGTCCATTTCCTGCACTTCTATAGAATTCAGTAATTATGCAGCAATTAACAACAAAAACGGAGATCCGCCCCAATTATTCCTTCCACCAGTGGGGGAGCAGCTTTCATTTGAAGCACTGTAAAGTATCCCATCCCGTTGAGAGTTCAGCAAAATTTCCCAAATGCTACAGAAATGGCACTTATTGTCCCGTCCTGCAGTTAGAACAAAACATTTGCATCAGCAGCTAAAAATGGCAAATTACGGTACCCCGTTAAGCAGTTTATGAAGTTTCCTTAAGTCAATCTTAGTCGTTCAAAATGCAGACGTTGCTCTTCCTGAGTACGAGAAGAGTCCTTTTATTTCGCCTAAGACATCTCTGCAGGGCTCAGCAGCTTCAAAATTTCCCAAGCCTTTTTCAACCATTTTCCTGTCTCGTAGGCAGCGAACTGTGATGAATCTCACTTTTTTCCCTGAAAACTGGCAGGAGCCAACGACAATTTAGATTGTATCAGAGCAGCTTTAATAGAGGCGAGGCAAAGAAGCAGAGTGACACCACCAGAACCCTTCAACTCCTTGGGAGCAGCGGTGGCATCTTTGGCTGTACACAATTTAACACTTCCAACAATAAGCACCTCTTTCGGTGTCAATTTTTACGAAACGTTATAGGCAGTCTAGAACTCAAAACGATGCAACACCTTCCACCGGATTCGAATCCACACTCTATCTCGTTTTGAGGTCACTTTTTAGAATTATATTCGCAATTTTCAGTTGACAAGAGTCAAGGCGAGGACGGCGACGCTTTTCAAGAGAAATTATTTGATGAGTTTGAAATAAGGATAGGGGACGTGCAGGGATGTCAACGGAAAGGGGGGGAATTGCGGTAATACAAATTGCAAATGCCAGAGGGATAGTACAGTTGTCTTTATCTTTCTCGAAAGCACACATTCATTCCGTGACTATGTTCCTCTTGGGCTAATAAAGATAACAAAGAAATGGAAAAATCTTGATGGGATTACTCCACGTATACACGAGATAAAAATAACAACATCGTCACCCGCAAAGGACACTGAATTCCAAGGAACTGGGAGCAGTGTAGACTTAAATTGGAGCCCCATGCAAAAGGGATGACGGAGCCAAATGTCTTGTGCAAATGGATGCCGGGAGTAGATGGTACGTTTCAGTGCTTCAAGGCGAATTGAGTTCATCTATTGTGATGGGACGGAGATCTGCATTTCGTGTTAATAAGACGCTTTATAGCGGTCATCATATTTGACCGATAAGCCACACTCTACCTATAAAATTCTTCCAAATGTTATTCGGACACATTTTATTGACCAACTGATTCGCTCTTGAGCATTAAGAGACAGCTGCGGGGAGGATTAGACATTAGACGAACTGAGGGCGTGACTTGGGGGCGATGAACTGCTCCTCGAAAAATGGTATTGGTTGTTTTTTTGTTTATAAAGATACGAAAATAGATGGACTAAAATAAAAAATATTTACCTCCAATAATTGCACCAACATCTACAAAGCAGTATTTTTGATAGTTATGAACGCAGATATCAACCCCATAATGCACTTTTGTGAGAAGCTCTAAGAGGCATTTCACTAGGCTAGAGTTCAGGGTTCACAAATATAACTCCAGGTCATTCTACTTTTGTTCTTTAGGACAATGTGAATGCATTTTATTTTGGTATAGTTGATTATAAAGAAGCTTTTGATGTTACTGTTTGTATTAAATCGAACGCCCATCGTCCAGATAAAATATCATCAAATTTTTTTTATATTGATTGCACCGATTATTGTGAAGTAACTGAGTTATGTTTTTTATGATGACTGCCTTTCTAAAAGTTAAAAGAAACTGTTAAGTTTATTCCGATTTCTAAAAACCACTGCCTCTATCAAAAAGTTTACCCGGGTTTCTACTAAATGGTTGCAGAAATTAATAGCCGCATAGTTCCAGGATTTCGTTTTAAATAATGGCTGTACACTTTTTATGTAAATCTTAGTTATAGTGTGATATTTATGTTGAGACGCTTTACCGGTCAGTGTTGTGAGTTTGGATTGTTGATGCATGGCAGCCTAGCGGTGTTCCGCAAGGATCGGTATTGAATGCGCTGCTTTTTGTTTCCTACGTCATAAATAACAATAGGTACACCATAGCTGTCCAAGTGGTTCGATTGAGAATTGTTTTATCAACAACAAGAGTGGTGACAGTGCATTGTTTTTATCTCCGGTAACCGCTAAACCGTAACCTGTTGAACCTGTTGTTCGCTCTGACTTATAGCACAGGTAGTACAACACCCATGCTAAGTTACAGGTACCTTTTCGTATCCTTACACTTTTTAAAAGGCTTTTTATTGTAGGTATACGATTCTTATGTAGGTATACATTAGCTGATGCACCATTGGTGTATTTGGCACTAAAGAAACCATGTTCACTGTGCAGATTGCGTTAAAAGATGGAAGCGACAGGGCTAATGACTTTGGAATTTACTACCTGCGGGATACTAGTAGTATAAATATATTTGCGGCTTCCAGGCGTTTCACAGTATTTACATTTCGGCAATCTGGATTAACATAATTATTGCTCCTAACATATGCTGTTTTTCTACGACCTTTTGCATTTCTACAAACATTGCGAATCGATATGGATGCGAAAGCACTTCGTATCCTCTGAATCTGCCTTCGAAAACGAGCTCGATTTCAAATCGAAACAAGATTAGCAACGTAGTAAAAGGGTAGTAAAAGGGATATGTTTTCAGATTGGGCTATCAAAATTCATTCTAAAAGTAGGGAAGGGAATTTCATTTTCATCCCAAGGAATCTCGAAGCTAACTCGTATTGAGTATATCTCTTCTCTGTTATCCCCTAATTTACTTTTCTGATTTCTGTTCCTTTATTTTCTGCTTCGAGATTACTTTGAGAAAGCGAGTTACTGGCCAAAATGTTTGGAAGGATATTTCAAATAAGCCTTATTTACATAGAAACACATATACAATATTAAATGATAGTACAACCGGAGTTTATTTATTTTAACGGAGAATGAATTCACGATCTACGGCTGTACGAAATTTTCCTAGGTAAACTACGTCCAGTATAAACATTAATCACATATGTTTGTAAATGTATAATGCAATGTTAATTTGTACATGTTGCTCTACACAGTATAAGTTACAGTTGCATAAGTAGGGTAACATTTTCCCTTAGCTTCTTTTACTTCATGCCAGATGCAATTTACAATTAAGGTCAATGGTTTGTTGGTGTATAGTATTTTATAATTTTTCGAAAGTTCCGCATCAATCATAAAGGCAAGTGCATAATCTGATGATAACTGTTGAAAACTTTTAAGGGAAGATTTGTAAGTTTTGCGTGAGTTTGTCCTAGGGCAGCAGAAGTGGAAAAGGCTATTTAATGGTTGCTGCTATGTCATTTTTTTCAAGTTATAACCTAAGCTCATGGGACAACCCTATGATGCAGACAGCACAGCTCGAAAGGGAATTTTAGGGAAGTAGAGATTGGGGATTTTAACCTGACAAATGTTGTAAGTAAGCCAGAATTTTTACCATTGAATTTTTACTATGCAGCATTCCAGTGGCTTCGCAAGTATAATTCATGTCAGTAAAATAGCCTCAATCACTAGTGCCCAGAAAAATCGCCGCCCCTTTGGGGAATACAAACCCAGATCCACAGAGAAGAAAATCTATAGAGGTGAGCTTTAGCTCGCTCGGCCATCGGAGTGGGTGGTCATAGTTTTATTTTGCTGACATCTGGCAAACTTGTTTTGATCTGTGCAGTGTGCAAGATTTTTCACTTTGAATTTGAATTTTGTCAATTTAAGTCTTTCCGAGGTCTTCAAAGTCTTTTAATCAATTTTCTTTCCAAGTGGACCTAACAAAGTTTGAATACGTTGAGTGCTGTCAATCCAAGGATTGGAGATTTTTTAAAATCTGAAATAACTTTGAAAATTATTAAGAATAGATCCCTTTTATTCAGACCTAGAGTTTTCTATAAGATTATTTGTCTTTGTTTTCGATAATTTCCGAGAAATTCATAAATAAAAGAAGTTATTTCAGCTTTAAGACAAGAAAATAAGCTATAATTGGCTTAGAGCAATTGTCTTTGCTTTGATCAATTTTTATAAATAATTTGAATTAAAAATTGTAGCTCATGTAATTTGTAATAACTTCCTTGTGAGAAGCCCTGCAATATTTTCGTATTATTTTTTTAAGATTTGTTGCCTTATATATTTCTTTTTCTTTCTATTTCATTCCTCATACCAAAAATAAACATCAAAAGGAAAGATTTTTCCTTTTTTAAGGAATGCCAAATTATTGAAGCAAACGAGCGTCAACAAAGAAAAGTACGCAGCTGGACATAACATACTTAACTAACATAACTTTGCATTTTTTTTATATTAAAATCTAAGTTAAAAAAGTTGAAAAAGAAAATAAAGAAAGTTTGCATGCTGATGCTTCTTAAGTTGGTTTTTCGTTTTTGCAAAGCTGTCTTCAGGTTTGGAATTTTTACAAATTGTTGCAAGTAAGCCCCAATTTTTGGCGTCAATAGAATTAGATCACCACACCCCTCTGCAGGAATGCCCCTCAGCCAGCTTGGGCACGGGCGTGCGTCATTGAGGTGTAGGGATGCACATTACCTGCGTGTACATATTAGATGTGTGAATATGAAACTACCGCTGACACATAGATGGTGCTAGTGTCTCAATGCATGGCGTTGACAGCTGAGTTATTGGCGCGTATAGTTTAGACATCTGTCAATAATATTCAGGTTTCAAAGGTTTCATTTTGCAGAAGGAATTTTTTTTTCGTCGATTAAAAATGTACCAAAAAAGATCATTTGCGGGAAGTTCTCCTTTTTGCCTTTAATTGTAAGAAAAGTGCAGCAGAAGCTTATAATGGTTTCAACGATTCAAAAGAAATGATTTCGATCTTGAGAACATGGAAGACCTGAGAAAAAGTTCGAAGACGTTCAATTGCAAACATTATTGGATGAAGATTGTAGTCGGACGCAACAACAGCTTGTAGAGGTGTTAGCATTTGACCGAGCAACTGTTTCCAGACGTCTACATGACATGGGAAAGGTCCAAAAGGAAGGAAAGTGGGTTCCGTACGAACTGAAGGAGAGAGACATGGAAAGACGAAAAACCATTTGCGAAATTTTGCTTGACAGGCAAAAAAGAAAGAGTTTTTGTATCGAATCGTTACTGGCGATGAAAAATGGATATATTTTGACAATAATAAATGCAAAAAATCATGAGTGGATCCAGGCTTACCATCAACATCGCGAGCAAAACGGAATATCCATGGAAATAAGGCTTTGTTCTGCGCCTGTTGGGATCAGAAGGGTGTCGTGTATTTTTAACTTCTAAGACCTGGTTAAACGGTTACTGCTGATCGCTACCGGCAACAAATAACCGATTTGAACCGAGCACTGAAGGAAAAACGAGGAGAAAGGGCGAAAAGACACGGCAAAATCATTTTGCTCCATGACAATGCCCGGCCCATTTGGCCAAACCAGTCCAGGAAACGTTGGAAGTACTAGGCTGGGAACTCTTACCTCACCCTACGTATTCACCAGACATAGCCCCTTCTGATTACCACTTGTTTTGTTCAATACACCGTGCAATTTCGGAACAACGTTTCAATTTCTATGAAGGATTTCTTTGAGCACGGAATGCGTCTCTTGCCTGAAAGATGGGCGAAAGTTGTGGCAAACGACGGAAAATATTTCGATTAATGTACTCCTATATTTTGATTTTCAAATAAATAATTACTTTTTGTGAAAAAGCGGTGGTTTCATATGCACACACCAAACATGTACGCAGCAGTCCTGAACTGAAGAGAAGAGGACTCAGTATAGAGCCCTGTGGAACACCGGATGTGATGATATTCACCTTAAATTGTTTGCTCCGATAGAAAGTTATGTATTGGTTTGAGTGTAGGTCGACCAAACTCAAAAATAGCCGATGGTGCAAGCATCCCCGTTCCTTTATCAGAACCTGAATTTCGGAAGAAAATGGAAAGTTTTATTATATCCGCGATCAGTACGCCGAATGTACTTTACTAAGTATTCAAGGATTATAAATTTGTTCGTTATCGTCAAATTCTCATAGATTAAGTAGAAATTCTTAACTTATTGTTAAAAGATAATTACAAAGCATTAGTTGCATATAAAAATCGAAAAGCTAATTAATTAATTATCTGTAATAATCCGATTTGCTAAGCCGCATGCGGCGCTTTTCCTTACTCAACATGCCAGTCACAACTTTCTTTGGTCACGTGGGGAGATTCGATTTTTCCGTAAAATCTTAATTTGCATCCTTTTCTGAGTTCTCTTTTCCTATCTTATGAAATAAACTGCTCCGCTTTTCTCCCTATTATATCCCACTCTATCGCTCCGCACATTTTCATCAAATAATAAAATTCATTTTTGATATTAACTTGCGCAATTTCCATTGTTTCATCTCTGGGAAATAAAGTTTTGACCTTACATACCATAAACACCTTGCAGGCATGTCATGAATGAAGAAGCGCTAAATTCTAAAATTTTAAAACAACAGATAATTCCGGAAGAGTAAATTGGGGAGTCGATTTTGATGGCACACCGAGTGGAGCAGAGCTCAGGGAAACGTTTTCCATAATCACATCATGACGTCACTTCCCCCAGCGGCATACGAGTAATAACCGATTTTCGTAAACGCTCTAACTACCTCGAAGCCATCAGACTGCTCTCTCAAGAACAATACCAAGTGAATCTGGGAACTGGTGCTGGGGAATCTGGGATGGGGTAAACACAACCTAAAACCCTAAAGTTGATTAGAATTGGTATATCATTTGGATAATATCGCAATTCGTATGCTAGTGAGTCCTTGCCGCACCGGATTGAGGAACACAAGCGGCACATACCCCCACTCTAGGCATATACGAAGTTACGCACATGGGGTAGTTTTATGAGAATTCATTACGGGGCGATCCCCCTGCTATTTTATGCACTCCCCTTTGCGACGCCATGATGTTTTGATAGTTCATGGCACACGTGGGACACGGGGAGATTCTTCTAAACACCTTACCATCCCCTTAACGGACTTAATAGGTATGCTCACATAATTTCCCCCACGTAAGTGTCCTCGCAAATGACGGCATCCGTGCTGAATGTGTGCACAGCGTAATAAAGTAATCTCCCAGCCCTTGGTAAGGTACGCAAATTTATATGCACGCCGAGAGTGAGTTATAAAAATCCCTATCCCAACCGGCGCAATAAAGCGCCATAAAATCAACACTTGCCCGCCCACCCGTAGGATTATCACATCTTAATTAAGGAAATCGTGATGTACTTGACGTTGTTATAATTAATTAAGAGGTGGGAAGCGTAGAAGAATGATTATCATCTGATTCAGGCGAGAATCGATGAAACGTGACGTGTTTACCTCCTTGCGACTTCAAGCCCATGGTCACATTGTGTTCTCGAAAAAGCAAGCGCCGCCATTGTCCTGTGAGGTGCATGCAATGAGCACGTATGCAACAACTCTCTTAATTATGAAAATCACACACTGGGAAATAATTTGCATAGCATTGCCGTGAACAGTTCACCAACCACGCACGACTTTCCCGGAGAAGGATTCATTTCTTCGCAAAAAAAAAACTAAAAAAAACACGCGCAACAAGTAGAGTAGAGTTTTGGTTTGGAAAGTATCACCACCCGGTGTCTATTCAGAATTCCTGGGTTTGACATGCAACATGTTATTAATTGCAAAGAAATTAATTCACGGGTGACTTGCCTGCAATTAAAATGAAAAGATTCGCTCGCACACATATGCCTAAGCGTACAACACACATGCGATCCGACTAATGGGACTTTTGAATATGCAAACCTTGGAGGATTTATTTAACAGCCGCTTTGAATCGAAGAATTGAATAAAATGTGACTGTTAATGGGTAGGCAACATTTGCAGAGAGTCATAAAACACATTCTAGAAAAATAACCTGAGTATCTGTATCTAGAGCCACTTGTGTACCTGTGTAAAGTGCTTTGCTCCAAATATTCTCTTCTCACTTGTGATGCAATGATGAACCCGATCCATTTTAGGATGTGAAACAAGATATCTCTGGCTCCAGGCATGATGTTGATTGTTGCCTTGAAAAATTCAGCATTGTCTTGGTCCGATATTTCTGGAAGAACAATTTCCTGAGCTTTGGTAAGCTTGTTGCCTTCAAATGGCTACTGGTCCCCGAATCGGATTTCAGCGGTATCTAAAGGTGGTATATAGTTTTCTTGCTGCAATAATTAACGATTTGGAATCAATCCACATTAGTCAAAGGGCTCAGCAGCAATGATTCTTTACTTCAATGATCCGAAGATACTATAAAAAAGCAATCGTTACTTTTGGAGCTAGGACTAAGCCAATGATCTCTCAATTGGCGATGGACAATTTTGGCGAGAGCCCCACCAGTTAACCACAAGCAATGCACGAAGATCTCCGTTCATACCATCAAATCATGCGTGGGTTTCCCAGGTTTCTGGTCATTTTTACACTTGTAGCATGCTACGATTTACATCGACATTAGCAATAGACGACGAAACCTTCTAACCTTTTCCTTAAGCGCTTTATTTGGCACGCGTAGTATTCATTCGAAACATATGTCCAGATCAATTCTGCCTTCCACATTTAGTAAAATTGAGAACATTGGGAACATCGAAGATCTCATAAAATTCGTTGGTTATATTTTTCGTCTGTATAAGCACGTTTGACATCGTTTGCTATTAAGACCCCCGGTTTTAAGCCTAAACTCAATACTGATCTACTAATTACTCCGTAAATTTTCGCCTTTGATTTTCTAGATAGTAAACCAGAGCTAAAAAGCAATTTAGTCTTGGCAATGACCCTGTGTTCCTGCATAATAATAGTTTGTATCTCGAAAGAAATGTTATTTTTTAACTTTAGGTGTATCTCAAGATACTTAAAGGAATACATGCTGAGAAGTATCCTCACTAGGGCTAAGTATTTAGCCCTTTTTTATTTGATTTGGAGCTCAACTTGCAGATAAAATCATGCAAATTTTCAAATATTAGGTGGAACTATGTCCACCAGGTTCAAAACATAATCATCTCTTTGAATTATTTATAGTACCGGTGGTAAGTACATCACGCCTGGTAAGTATTTTAGTGATTCTGTCTGGGTTTCCTGCAGGTCTGCAGGATCTGCTGTACTAAGTTCCGGGGACGACTTTATGACGCACACATCACTGTTTAGGCAGAAAAAGATTTTTTGGGAACAGGTAGTTGTTAATGTTACTTAGCCTGACAAATGTTCCAAGTTAGCCCATAAATTTTTAGTATGAAATTTTATTGTACAACATTCCAGTAGTCTCGCAAGCAGTGATGGGCTTTTATGCGTCAATTTGCATTGTTTACATTTCGGTATAAAGAATGTGTAGACAATATAGATAATGTTATAGTCTACGTAAACAATGTAAACTTTTGGTAGACAAAGGCCCTGTTTATTTGCATGCTGTGTGCCTCACCTGATTTAGCAAAAGCAATTAAAAAAAGGTGGATTTTTTGCATATCAGAATATGAAAACATAAGTTCGGAATTTTATTTACCCCAAATGGACAATATAGCCAACCATATAGGTCCATTTATTCGTTATAGATTTTTTATGTGATCTTCCACATGTGCGACATGACAATTTAAGGTAATGAAGTCAATTATTTAAAGTGGGTAACACTACTTTGAAATTTCCAAAAAATATATGTTATAAGACAATTTTTTTATTTAGAAGCTTACATATAAGTGTATAATCTGTAGTATGGGTTTGGTTGTAATATTATTCTAAATAAAATAAATATAAAAATAAAAATTTAAAAGTTTTCGTTGACAAAATTTTTTTTCTTAGAGCTATAGTACTATAGTTTGTGAGGTTTATAGCACTGATTACACAAAAAAAAATCAAGCGAATATATTCAAAAACAAAGAGGTTAGAGTGTTTCCCGTGCCGCAAAACAAGAAAA
>QYTT01094716.1:41779-60070 GCA_006980735.1 Dasypogon diadema
TGTTGACAGTATTGTAAACAATAAAGTTTAGTTAATATTAATATAAAATAAGTACCTTCTGAAAAGTATAAACGCCTGTGCTACACGTACAATACAAACTGTCACATCTCATCAAAGTGCAAGTCCGATTGGTACTGGGAAAGTTTTAGGTACAAATATAAAAACCATTTTTATTGTTAATTCGTATTTCTTAGCACAGAATCATATGTTGCCCTCTTTACGACCCAGTGCGATGTGTGACAGGTCCTTCGTATGTTACGTGTTGCGGCTAATTGAGAGGTTCGTACAGGTACATGTAAAAGAAACAGAAATAGAAACGCTTACGTAACGTACTGTGTAGAGGATTTCGAAAGTATTTAATGAAAATCTATTGAAGTACTTTTTCACTTAAGTATTGCCCAGCTATACTAACCATCTCAGCAAGTTTTAAAAGATTGCTGCAATCTACTGTTCTGAACTTCCACCTTTAGCTGATAATTTCTCTATGGTCAAAGTAAGTAGAGAAGGCTACTGAATCAGTGAATATCAGTTACATTTGATGCACTCAAAGCACAAGCTTTCTGACTGTCTTTCTGTATGGAACTAAATCTCTAGTTGATGATTTCACTATACCTCAAGTTATTTACTTTTTAAATTGTTAGTTTTGTTTTCTCGCAACAGTTGAACAGGCGATAACCGTTCCAAAGATAATTTATTATAGTTCAAGCTTTGTGATCTATAAATTTTATATTTCCAACTTCAATCTTTTAAATGCCTATATATCCAGGTCTAATATTCATTAGTCTGGAAAAATGCAATAACAACTCCTCTCTCTAAAAAAACAATTTTCTATTGAGGCAGCGAATTTTGGACCTATAGGAATTTCATCTTTCTTGGCTAAGGTTTTAGAAAAGATAATGTTTGCTTAAATACACATCTATCTCAATGAGAAAAATATGAACAAATAAATGGCAACTAGGCATCTGAAGGTACCACAGTTGTAAGACTACAATGTTTATAATATTGCTATTCCATCACAAGTTCAAAACTGCTACCCTACTGAAGTAATTATCTCCGCTGGTGCCCTCAGGGTTCCATTTTAGATCCTATTTTCTTCAGCCTGTACTCTGAGGTTATGGTGACTATATATATGTTTGTTGTAGACCGGGCCTAGTTGATGTAGATCTATTCATGTATGTGAGTTTCGTTATTATATCTTGGGATACGACCTTGAGATCTGTTTTGACGTACATGCACTTTGTCCAATGTTCGAAATTGTGAATAAGGATTGTCCTGAATATATGTGCACATTTTTTGTAGCCCCACAAACTCGAAGGCATTGAAATGTTTTTGTACTTGCTTGCTGCAGTTTACTTAGTAGCCGTTCATACTTAGTGGAAATGATTTAAGAGTTTGCCCGCGACACTACAAGGAACGGGCTCTCTTGTTGGGTTCAAAAAGAAAACTTTCTAACACCTTTTATGACGCTAATCTATAGCGTTGCACATTGAGTTGAGTCTTTATCTGTATCTCCACTACAATCGCTGTAATGTGTTTTTTGAGTATTGCACACATACAAATAATTAATTTGTTTACTTGTTGAATGAACACCAATGCAGGTTTTTTCTTTAATTAGGGGAAATATGACTACAGAGAATTGAAAATCCCATGCGATGAGGCCAAATGATTTTTGTCTCTTGAGCCTGGGTTTTTTGAGGTCAAGAAAGAAGTACTTCAAATATCTGTGTCAGGCAAGCTAAATTTGAAATCTATAAACTAAACATAATTTGGGGTGTTGAAGATTTATACAAATGCTTTGGTTATTCTGGACTGCTCTTGTGAGTAGCAACGAGGATCCATAAAATAATGTAAATATGTGGTACACGGCAGTATTTTTTCCGTGTTTTAGGAGGAAAAGTTCAAAACCAAAATAGTCAAATGTTTTTAGGAAATTTTCCCATAGCGAAAAATGGTTAGTGACAAAGCACTTCGAGTGTTAATCACGAATCGCAGCACAATGCATTACAAGCTCATTAGCGAGAAACAGCATACCTCATAAAATCTGCCAGCTTACAATGTTGTAACGAGCGCTTCTGAAATTACAGTAGAGCCCTGCCACGCCACATGGCAATTAGTTAAAAACCACTTAGCGCTCCATTAGCAAAACATCTTCAGCCAAGCAGTCGCTCCGTAACATCCCTGACCTTAAAAGTGTACCAACCACCCGGGCTTGGTTTTGGGTGGGGGGATATGCACACACCACCACCACCCCGAGAAGGATGAATTGACAGACCACTTGGGGCTGAAACCGTCATCACCCAGCGAGACTGGGTCCCGAACAAAAACTTTCCTCACATAAATTTGGGTTAATTCTGGAACATCATATAATTTCGGTTCTATCCAGATGAAAGTATCTTGAACGACTTGTAAGTGGCTCTGTAGAGGGTGGGCAGCCGCGTCCCAGTCTCCCACGGTGCACTCAGAGTGTCTGGCTGCGGAAAAAGCTTATTCAACAAAATTAAATAATTTAATTAGAATCTGCACCCGTATTCAAATTATGTCCTGGTGTGTTAGGGGGACATACGAGGTGGTTACGTCGGTGCCGTCTTTTCCGCTTTGCCTTGCTCTTTCATTTCCATGGAGTTTTTTTATAGGATGTTTTAGTCCAGGGCAAAAGGCAAAAAATTGTCCGTAGGAAGCTACGAGTTACTTGAAATGAGGTATACTTCGTTGCTCATGCATATTTATGTCGACTGCCTCTGCCAGGCTGGGCCAAGCCAGGTAAAATGATCTTTTGAAGCGACTACGTGTTGCTACGTAGCCAGGATATCTTCGGTTATAATATGTCTAAATCGCCATGAAAATGTTACACCTGGGAGCTACTTCGGGCTTTCCCTGAAATAAACAAAAATGGGGAAAATTGCTTAAGCTTTATCAGCTTAGAAGGTTAAAGGGAAGTTTTCGCCCTGCAACAGGTACCCCAGGAGTTTGCCTCAACAGGTGAGTTTAATTTCGGAACTTTTTCATTTCGGCACGTCCAAAAAACATTATGATTCCGGCACAATGTTTTATTAAATTCACTTAATAATTTTGATGAAAGTTCATGAACTGATCATCTGTTCTCAAGATGCGTTGAAAGCGTTATCATGGCCCGAGTTTAAATCGCTCTGCAAAGATTAATTGGTAGAAATTTCTTCTTACCTTGTTACGCGTTTGATTTATTTTAATTATATTTCTGCGTATTTCAGCTTCAGGATCTGCTTGGTTTTTCCCCCGAAAAAATTCCATGAATAGTAGTGTAGAGTAGAAAATGTTTATTAATTGTAACTGGAGGGAGGAGAAAGTCCTTTTATCATAGCTAACGCGAACACATTGACGTAAACAGGCGGCTACTGTGGTTCAGCAGGACCACACCTAACCAAAGGAAATTTCCAGGGAAAAGAAGATTGGGAATCATAACTGGACGAATGTTGCCAATGGCCAATTATCGTTGGTAAAATTTTCTCAATCACAGGATCTCAAAAAGTGCAGAAATCTACCCGCGGCCGCAGAGGAGAAAACTTGCAGGACTGTGTCTCTATCAGCCGAGTTTTTACTATGGAATTTAATCGTGGAATATCTCAGTTGCTTTGCAAGCACAATTCTTAACCACTAGCATTCAGACAAGTCACCGTGTCCTTTGCAGGTTTGCAGAGGTACGCCTCAACCATTCCATTAACCCAAGTCGTCTAGACAGGTGTAGCTGAATATCGTTAGCGTACATATGAAAGGAACTTTTCTCGATGACGGAAATTATATCATTGATAAAGATGAAAACCAGTATCGGCCCCAAGTGGGACCTCTGGAGGATACCGTTACTAACTGAAGGAAGCCTGAGAACTTGTTCCCAAGAAAAAAAGCCATTTCTTTCTATTGCAGAGATACGACTCGAAAAGTTTGCGTGCTGAAGTTGACGTATTGAACTTGTAAAAAAAGTTACTCCGTAGAATAGAGTAATTTACTATTTCAAGGACGATATGGATGTCGTCAGAAACCTTGAGTACAGCAATGATACAGCTATGTTTTGGACAAAAACGGAATTGAAAAGGAGCTGAAAATTACCATAATTAAGTTGACTAGGAGACCGCTGTGCAATTGCACAAATTGAAGGTATATGATTGACATACCGTTTTTATATGTTCCCTCAATTTGCACCTTAAATTTCAAAGCGCGTTTTTTCAGAGGTGTCCCCTTTAAGCCTAATCCTCCCATGCAAGGAAGCAATAAAAAGACACTTGCAAAATATTTTACAATGCAGAATAATGAAATGAAAAAAGTTCCAATAAATCCATGTATTGCATACTTATCGGTGGCAAACACCGAACTTAACACCAAAGTAACACAGGAACGCAACCCCAAAGTAATAAACACAACCCCGAACTGATGCGGATCAGTGTTGTCATTATAAAATTTCAAGAAAAGCTCGATGAAACTCCATATAAAAAAAGTGGCTGAAATACGGAACCGGGAGCTTTCTTTGTATAATTAATATATAGATTATGTAAAATATTCTCAAAGGCCTTAGAGGAAAAGAGAGCAACGGATACACTGAAAAAAAAGTTCTTCATAAATACAATAAAGCGCGTTTATTGAGATAAATTTCATTGCGCCAGCGAAAAATTCGTTGCGATTATGAATTATTTAATTAATAAAATTTGTAGTTTTCTGCTCAGTTAATTAATATGACGAATTCAAATTCATTGATTTTCTTAATTAAAGTAATTAAACTTTTCATTGGCCAGATGTAAAATAAAGATAAAATTTTATTAATATTATGAATTCTTGCGATTAACACTTTTTAATTGACCTTATGTAATGTTTCCTATATTTAACGTAACACTTTATAGCCTTATCATAATTTCCTTGACTTTCGATGGTATTTTCATTGTACGAATGAAAACATTGAGGAGATTAATGAAATGTATGTTTTATAAAACCAATTATAAGATTTTTGTTGATTTAATGAACATTTTTCATTGAACTGTACACAAATATTTGTTTGCGAGTTGCACTTCGTTCTGTATTTCATTTGAAGATAAAGTAGTGTTTTGACAACAACAATTTGCATTTATCCCTGTATATATATATATATATATATAAGTCAATTACTTAAGGAAGAAAGCGTTTTGCATTTTCTGGCGAGAAACTGGTAATATGAATAAAGTAGAAATGTTTTTAGGAATAATTAAAATTATTTAATAACGCAGGAGTTCTACAGATCAAGTACCAGAGGAAAAATCTACAAAAAATTTTGTAATCTTAAAAGTACGTTCAAGACAATATCAAAATCGGAAAAACAATCTGTGCAGCCAAGCACTAGTATTTCTGAGGAAAACAATTTTGGTTAGTTATTTTTAAACGACATTTGACAAATTGATTTGTGAATGAAATAAAAATTATGTTATGTGTATATTTGTATATTTAATACGATTTAAATAACATATCTATATAATAAAAATATAAGAACTTATCAAAAAAATTTTTTTCTCGCATTCTAATTCACTATTTTCTTTTTTATATTTGATTAATTCTGTTTATTTCATCCTTTTTACGTTTTCTTACAATTAATTCTGCTTTATCTGTTTGTATTGCTGAGCTGAAGAAGTATTTAAATATCTCTTTTCTGCAGTAAATTTCCCAAACAGATTTTATAAAACCACTGTTGAATTTTGCAACTTATTTGCTTCGATAAATAATAAAGTGTATGGAGGAAATATTTCTGTGCACAATCATCACATTAATAAAAGAAAATCCCTGATATAATATCAGTTTGTGTTATAAATGAATTGCTTCTTTGGCGCAATTGATAAGTGTTCGTAGAATCAATGACTTATTTATTAGCATTGATGAAATAAACTTTCGTTATATTCATGAAAAATACATTATATTGGTAAAAAGTTTTCATTACGTTGATAAAGCTTTTATTAAAATAACTAACAAGTTTTTATTATGTTAATAAAATATTTCTTGACATAATGAAATCAACTTCATAGCGTTGATCAAATAATTAATTGAGTTTTTTTAAATCAATAACATTTTTAACTGGTTATAAAAAAATTTTCCATTCTCTTAATTTATAAATGTTTCATTAAATTGATAAAATATTAATTGACAAAAAAATAGTGAGAAACTTAATGAACACAGTTTCATTGAGCGAATTAAAAACTTCGTTGGACAAATAATGATAAAAGATTTATCACTATAATGACATTTTTCATTGTATTTACTACAACATTTCGTTCAGTGTATAAGGCAAAATTCTTCAGAATTAGACATGATAGATAGATAGATGACTAGATAATGGGAAAAACTTTGGAGCTCTTCTAGCTTTGAAAAGGAAATATTTTTGGCAACAATATCTTAATAAACTTAAGATGTAAATTGTCCAAGCCACATGCATTAGACCTAGTGTGCATGACATCATTGCAGACATGTGTCTAACAACAGCAACAAGACAGCATCCGCGAGAGAAGTCAGACGACTGTAGAAAAGGGGAAAAGCTGTTTTGGTTAGAATGGAAACTGGAATTAGAGCAACAAAAGTTCAATTCAAGAAATCTAAATCAATATGATCATTTACAGGATTAGACTTACTTACAGAGTAGATGTCAGATGCTTTAATTTGGGGCCCTATTGTGACTATTTTTCAATAAAATCTAAATTAACAAATGCGAAAGCCCATTTGTTATTGAATCCAATTAATAAACATAACACAGAATTAGTCTTTCCAGGTTTTTCTAGAATTTTTCGCTCTAAGTTTAAAGATATTGAAGAGTCGATTTCAATCGACAGTCGACAATTATAATAGAGCTCATTATTCCAGAACCTCTTGGTAAGTAATTTGGTGTTAAAAGGAGAGTTGACAAGAAATTACTTTGAAGGAAAGACTCCGCAGTTGACGATGTTGGCAAAGGTCATATGTGTGAAAGTGTTAAATGTATATATGTATAATGTTAGCTGTGAACCAAGGACAGTTTAGGTTTAAAACTTGCTGCGTTTAATGGGAACGAATTCATCATAAACGAATTTAACGCGTTGAGTGCCCCAATTAGCATAAAAGGTTTCGTGAGAGAATTACTTGGTAAAATGCATTTATCCGGAGAGAGCTTTTAAGTGCCGGTCCCCAGTGACCGGCGTGGCGTTTAACGCGTTAACGGCAGTTACAATAAAATGGAGTTAGTCGTCAAAAGGTGTTAATGAGTGGAGTGGAGCTCTAATTTCGACAGCAGGCCGTAACGAATGCGGTGATTAAAGTTACAAAAGTGTTAAAGATAGGAAAGAGCACTTGTTACCTGCTTAATGGACATTCGATTAATTATGGTATAAAAACAGGTTCATTTAAAAATTTTGGGAAACCCGCAAGATATTAAAGAAAATTTGGATGCATTTGTTGTACCCTGGAAAAATTTCTAGGATGACAGACTGCCTTTTATTCCGAAGGATTAACATTTATAAAGGTTAAGGGAATTGATAATGCCTATTTGCACCCTCATAAAGTAATTTACGCTACTTAAACCAAGTTGATTAGATCTAAAAGCAGATAATATGTTTCAATTTAGTTCAAAACGACCTATGTACGTAGCAGAATCACGTGCATTACTAATTATTGACAGCAATTTTTGGATTCCACCAATTCTCTCCTCAGTTCTTGATGGTTACGGTTGGTGTCCGGTGTCATAACTTTGCTATGATTCGATTTGTGCTCTATACATCACACATCATCGTCTTGATTGCTTGAGAGCGAAAATAACTTTACAGAAATTTTACGCAGAAATAAAAATAGGGAATATATTAAAAATTAAAAACGGATGGTTGTCTATTGTTTTCTGTCCTCAGTACAAGAGTTAGAAGTAAAAGGTGAATGGTTTGTTAATTTTTTATTGAAAAGGATTAGACATAGCTTGTATTAAAAGCAATTCCAACCAAATTTTAAATAGGAACGTAGACAAAACTTTTGGATAACCAAAAATGTTTTAAACTTTATATGGAATATTGTCGGCTCATGGAAAAAAAACTTCCGGTAAATCATTAATAATTAAATCTCCTGTGGTTTTACCTCGACGGACAGATTGATACATGAAATGTTTGCGATTGTTGTATTAAAAAAAATACATGATCCAATTACTTTATTCTACACAGAAAAGGCATGATTATACCTTCTTATGTTTCTCAGGTTTTAACCAAATCGCAGCACACCAAATGTTCAGATGATAAGGCACTAAGGTACGGTTTGTAAAAGGAGCAAAAACAGTCAAAATAGGAGCAATTGTAAAAGGCGTATCGTAAAAGGAGCAAAAGGATAAGGAATTCTAACACTAGATGCAGACCACGAATGACATTTAGTAAGAAAAAAAAAACGCTGGGCCGCGGTTCTTAACATATGCCTCAATAAATACCAACATTACACATTATTTACTCACTATATACCTGCATATTGTTTTTCAGCTTATACATATAATCGACTTGACAGATCTGGTAACGAATTCTTACATCCAATTCTACGCGAACGACGTCCAAATTTTCCCAAGCAGACCTATTGATTTAATAGAGGATTGTTGTGTGCCGCATTAGTGAATATCTTCGATGCATATGTGAGTGGTCTATGTCGAGTGAATTAACTTTAAATCGAACTAAGTCGCAATGCCTGACTGTCTATAGGAATGGTATTGAAGGTCTGGAGTTACCTTCAATCTTATTGAATAACTCCACTCTTCAATATGCCGACTATGTTAAGAACTTTAATTTACTTTAAGACCTATTCTAATTGCTGCAATAATATTTCTAATATTACTGGAAAAATATACCGTCCTCTACGACAGCTGTGGATAACTTTGTATTGCCTTTTCTTGGACCTCCGTATGAAGTTGGCGAAAACTCTTCCGTTTCGTTACAATTATAATTCGTTATATTTATAAACTCCCTCGCAATGTTCTGGACCTCTGTTTGTTTAAATGTTCTCACAATTAACTTAGCCCAGCAAAATAAAATTGACTCACTTAGCTGGTTAAAATTCTTCTCAGAATAATCCTCAATTTCATTCGGTAAAAATTAGTGATTCCCAGAAAAACTAAAAAATCTCTTGGATTTCCAGATTGCTATTTTTCTTTCTTCCATTCTAAGGCCGTCTACACACTGAGCTACTCAAAAGAAACGAAACTGGTTTGTGACTGGAATCACTAAGCAGTTACTAACTCATTAGTGACGCGGCTCCACACACGACGCTACTCAAAAAAGACTTAAATCAATAGTTTCTTTAGTAAAATCATGAAAGGACCATCAACATCTTTAACCCATCTTAAAAATCACATACAAACTGAGGAACTGCAGTTACTAGTGACTCGGCAGTCGAGTTGCCTAGAACTAATTACTAACGGGTTGGTAACGCGTTAGTAATCAGTAGCGCCGTGTGTAGTGTCCCAACCATTTACATTGGAAGTGACTCATTGGTGATTGGTTAGTAACTTGCGTTACTAATCAGTTTCTTTTGAGTAGCTCCGTGTGTAGACGGCCTAAATCAATGGGCCAGGCCTTATTCTTGGAATTGCACTAGAAAGAACAATTTTTAGGGCGAATATTTGTTTACATTTTGTATAACCACGTGGTGCACAAACACAAACAACTTACCGCACCGTGGAAAACTTTACAGGTTTTTACTATATCGAAGTTGATTAAAACCTACACACTTTAGCTGGGCCGTGGAAAGCAAAGGATAAATAATACTAACAAAGAAGCGACACACAAATAGTTAGCAAATATTACAGTTATAAAATTGACCTGCCCCTTGCCTTAAATGTGTTCAGCCGGATGAATGATTACTTATCGTACATGAGACCTGCTCCTTGATGCTGATGTGTTGGTGCGCCTCAGAAGCAAATGGCAAAACTACTACAACTGGATATCTTACTATAGAGGTAGTGGTAGCGTTATCCATCCTTGTTACTTTAGTAGACATGCCGGTATCTTTGTGATAATTATTTCATCTTTGGTGGAAAGCATGCCTCTTCCGAAAGTAAAAAAAACAAATTCACTTCCACTTTAAGAAAAAGTGATCATCCCTCTCTTTCAGATATAAGTAAGATTTATATTAAAGTTATTACTATCTCTGTTATTAATATTTGTTGGTTTAGTCATTTTATTATTTTGTAGTAGTTGTAAATATGCTTCCCCTATTAGTTTTTATTTTATCTCTTTTCGCACTGTTATTTTGTTCCTATTTTTAATTAGCTTTAATACTTTTTTCTTAGTTTTAGAGTTTTTTCTTCATTTGAATTTGTATTGAATCTTTTTCTTGCCTATGAATTTTTCTGTTTTTCTTTAAATATTTATTCAGTTTAATTGCAAAGTTGAATTGTTTTAGCTTTTTTACATCAGTAGTACATAACAAATATTTTTTTCCCTTCTTTAAATCTTGCATATAAATCGGTTTCAGATTCCAATAAGTCAGTTAGGGTAGTTTCCTGATTAGTAAAGCCGTATGTAGTAAAGTAATGTTTTGTTTTAATGACTTCTAAATCAAAAATGAAGACTGTTAGTTCTCCTCTTTCCGCTTTTCCCTTTCCTTAATCGTTCTATTTCCTAGCATGATCCTTTGAATATTTAATATTTTCTAAAGCTCTAGGTATAAAAAAAAAAATAAGTTTTTTCTCTGAAACCATTGCTCTTTAAGGTAAAAATTTAATATTAGAGTAATTTTGAGTTATACTATGAGTACTTTTGTATTTCTTACAAAGTTAACTTTTGGAATGAAGCACAATTTGGTTGGATTACGTGTTTCCACAAAAATATGAAGATATTATTACGAGCAAATAAGAAATTGATTAACTCAGTTAAACCCGAAATCTAATGCAACATTTCTTCACACATCTCGTGTTTGCTCGGTCCTATCCAGGATTTTATTATCCATCCCTTTATTCCCATTGTTTTAAGAAGGTGGTTTGGTAGAATTGTGTTAAAATATCATTTTGCGTTGAATGTCATCTTTTAATCTATTAGTTTAATTCATAAACTTTGTTTCTGCAATCCTTTATAAATTTAATTATGAAAAGACAGGCAAATTATTTCAGTTTCTGAAACTATGCCTATACCACCTTTTCCAAAACTCTCGAATTTACAACTTGTGAAAATCTGAAAATTAGGGAAGAGGAGATTCGGAAATTTTAACCTGACAAATGTCCTTCACAAGTACAGTTCTCGTCAGGAAGAATTGCCTCAACCACTGGTATCCAGTATATCGCTGTGCGGGATTTGAACCCACGCGAACAGGAGAGAAAATCTTCAGACGTGCGCCTCAACCCGCACCGTATCTATAAATCAATTTAATACATTTCCAGCGGACATGAGTGTGTTGGTATAGTACATAAAATAAATTTCTAATGTTTGACAAAAATTCTTCCTAACTTTTTGCCTTGTGTCAGAACAGCAGCACATAATTCAGTCCATTACTGCTGTACACTTCCTCGGAATAATTTAAGAGTGTCAGGTATTCTTTACTTGACGAACGCCAAGTACCCATCCATAATCGTAGTCTGTTAATATTATTACCCGGTAATTTACAGCCGACGTTTGTTTAATATAACGCGTAATTTTACTCCAGAATGAATAATTCACAGAGAAACTTTGAAAAGCGGTGTAAATGTACACGTAAAACACCTCAGTGAAATTTCCATAAAACCCATATCAAAAGAGTCGTAAGGACACCGCTAATAGCTTATTACGGGATAAAATTAAGAGGTACGTGCCGTATCGTGACTCATACTGGAGTGGGACCTGAACGCTATATCCCAGAATTTCGTGACAGCACAGAACACAAGTCTAAGCGAATACGACGAACTGAGAACAAAGTGAGCAACAGCTCAAGACTTTGGGGCCAATGCCGCATATTACTCTGAAAAATAATGAAAAGTCGCGTATACCCATCGACCTACCGTTGTAGCATAATTTGCTCAACAAATAGGCACTCTCGTGTTACTGTCATTAAGGGGATGCAATTAAAAGCCCCTTCAGCGGAGGCATCGCGTGTCAATCATACAAGCAGCTATCAATCTCGGAGGCATGCCAGAACACGAAAGCTTCAGACGGTTGGAAGGCCCGTTTCGGGCCAGGGGAGCGACCCGAAAAGCTCATTGCAGAGTTGATGGCTCGAAAGAAGTCTAACTGCTGACTGTCATAAAATTTCAACAAAACATAAAGGAAAAAACTGGAGGTGGTCCTCCCATCGCTGCTAGCGCAGGTAAACGATTTCGGTACCTGTTGGTGCCAGGATATTACCAGGAATACATGTATATGCGCGATTAACAATCAACGACGGGGATAAGAGCCTGCAAAAACGAAACAAACGAGCCAAATTGAGTTTCGCACCGGCCGGGGGGTGGAAGCAAGGCGCTAAAATTTTTTCATTCCTTTTAATGATTTCAAATTTTCGGCAGTCGGTAGTTTTTGGCAGTAGCTGACGTGGCAAACGTTTCCGTGGGCAATTTAAGTTTATGAAACTCTTTGAATTCGGCTTCCGTTCGCTCGTATTTCAGCGAATTTTAGGGCCTTTCGCTATTCATTACGAGCACACTGAGCAGTTTATTAAACCCGGAAACGATATTTACTCCCTGCTCGATTTCAAAGAGTTTCAGGCTAAATTCGAGCCGTGCCAGTTGTAAAAAATTCTTTATATCCACTGCGTGCCCATTAAAAGTTATGTGAACCCATTGAACTGCAGCAGCGCAGTAGAGTTCTTCCTCTCGACATCTGAATGGGCTGAAAAGTACTATGAGAAGTTAAAACTAAAAAGTAGCATGAAATAAAACTGAGAAGGTGCATAAAGAGGGTAAGGCACATCAACATTCTCAAGCAAGTTATATCCGATTTCGATCCCATAATTTTTAGTACCTACTTCACTGGCAACAGCCAAACTGGTAGAGGCACATCCAAAGCTCTGCAGATCGTAAGACGTCCATGGTCCTAATTTATTTTGGCATCAGAAACCCAAGTAACGTTCGCGTTCGTTGTTGATAAGAACTTTGTTTCGAAAACGACTCAAGTAGATGTTACTACGAAATTGTGTCGTTTGTTGCATAAAGAGAATGGATTCTGTTACGAATTTTGTAGGTACTTTGGTGGCCAAAAATGTAGAGGACCTAAAGCACTTTTAAGTTAGTTATCGATCAAGGGACAACCTAATTATACCAGGGAAAATTCAAACATTAAACTCCGCGAATATTTACGATTTTCTACTAAAAGATTTATTTGAAAAACATCAATTGACCTTGAAGATGGCAGACATGTGTTTCTGTTTTTCAATACTTCTCAACACTGTGGTAACTTCTAATATCTAGAACCTCTTCTCACCTGTGCTCCTATTGCCAAATTCGTATGCACAGTGCATGTATTCGGTAAACAATGCAATTTTAACACATTCAACCCAGCGTGAGCCACCGATGGTGCACACGAGAACTTTAAGAGAAAATTACATGATAAACTAAATACAACATGAGAAAGCTTTCTCCCTAACAAAGCTCTGGGTTGAACGCGTTAATGGAAGACATGTGGGTTAAATAGTGTTTGGTGGATATTTTAAAAACTCTTTTTAAGGAAAAAGATTTCCAAAAATTATACACTGTACATGATGTGTTTTTTGGGTATATTTAAGCTCAGGGGACAACCCTATAACATACAGGACAGCTTAGCCTTCAGAAAATGTTTTACGAATGAAGAGATTGGGAATTTTGACCTGATAAATGTTGCAATTATTTGCCACAATTTTTGGCATGAAATTTTACTACATTGCACAGTGGCTACGAAAGTAAAATTCTTGTCAGTAGAATTGCTTTTACCACTGGAACCCTGATAAATCACAGTGCTCTTTGCAGGAATTAAACGTTACCTATAGAGAAGAAAATCTGCAAGAGCTGCGCCTCAACCAGGTTGTTAGTATACATATGTATACATATTAACACGGTTAACTGTTATGGACATGTGATTAATAGGTTCATGCTTCTCATAGTTAGTTCTTGAGGAGTTGACATGTTAAAGAGGGACTTGTCTGAAATTATGATCATTAACTCTAAAGGACACTTTCCTTCGGAGTCCATATTATAATTTAATAACTGGTGCCCGAAAAGAATGTGGGAAACTCTACGTCGCTTTCCAAGGAGCTCAAATTGACCAGCCTAAGCCGTTCTTGATAAAGTGGAAGAATCAGTCCAAAGAAGATTTCTGAGATAAATTTGACGAAGTTAGGCTGAACGGAGTATTCGGCCAATGTGGACAGCATAGAAAGAGTCCCAGACCTGACAAGGAGTTGTCACGATCTTGATATCAACCATATGTAGTAGGCATCAGGTATAATGTAGTAAGACCCAACGCTCGGGGATAATCAAAAACATGCGTTACAGAATACGGATTTAGATCTTATATACAAAAAACAAAGAGCTCCTGGCAGCAGTGCGATAGAGGGTTGAGAAGCGTATGTTTCTCGTCCTGGCGATGCTGATTCAATTCTCGTCGCTGCAGATTTTGCTGTTTGTCTTTTTCAGGACTTTTTTTTAATAATTTAAAAAATATTTTAATTTGACTTTCTAAAATTATTGTATGTAAAAATTTTAATTGTTAATAAATTGGGCGGTTTTACAATTCCAAGAAGAGATTTAGTAATTGTATTAACTACCTTTCTAGATTTTTTTAGTAATATCCTGGGCTCGTAATAAAACAATAACATAAAAACTAGTTTTTTACAAAGTCTGCTTATTGCGGATATCTTATTTTAATTTCAATTGATTATATTGCCTGCAGATAGAAGTTTAATATTAAAGACAAATTATATAAAATCCATTTATTTGCAGAATGTACATTGATTTCATATTATAATATACATATAATATACATTCATTTTCTATATTTTATGTTATTTATATACTTAAAATCTCCATACGACTTTGACGTGTTGACGTCGTCGGTCAAATGTCATCTTTCTCTTTAGCATACCTTGTGTTCTCTATACCGTGTGCATGTAGAGCTGTCAGAATCATTTCCAAAGCGGCTCGTGCCGGAACTGATAGTTTGGGGAGCTGACTGTTGTAATGCGTTTCGTATGAACACTTTGTTCGTAACCTTCATGCATTGATACGCAGGTTGCAAACTAACTTCATTGGACCCATCCACAAGAAGGGCAATAGGAACAAGATCTCTAATTACAGACCAATTGCAAGGCTAAACTGTTTGAATCTATAGTCCATTCTAAATTTAATGATAGTACTACCACTAATTTATTGGAATTTATTTCGAGTACAATAACTGGTTTTAATAGTAACTTACAAACTGACTCTATTTATACAGATTTCAGTAAGGCCTTTGACAACCATTATGACGGCCATTATGCTAAAATTACAAAAACTGGGGTTCCCAGCTTTACTGCTGAAATGGATTTCTTCGTACCTGTGTGAAAGATCTTACGAGGTGTTGTTCCGCGACCTCCAATCCAAGATTATCGAGGCTACATCTGGTGTTCCTCAGGGGAGCCATCTCGGGCCTCTTATCTTTGTCCTGTCTATTGATGACATCGTGTGTCTTTTGAAGTAGCCCAAGGTTTTAATTTATGCCGAAGATATGAAGATATTTTCTTTTTTGAGGATATCAGCGACTGTGCTTCCCTACAAAGTGATTTAAATGTTTTCTACTCTTGGTGTGGGCACAACAATCTGGAATTTAATATAAATAAATGTGAGGTCATGTCGTTCTTTAGGAGGCGTGATGCTATCGGCTATATTTACACATTTGGTTCGGACAGCATTCCTTGTGTTCAATGTGTTATGGACCTTGGAATGAAACTGGATTCGAAGCTTGACTTCGTTTCCCATATTGATTATGCTGTTTCCAAGAGTAATTCCATGCCTGGTTTTATCAAGCACTGGTCCAGGGAGTTTTCTGACCTTCAGGTATCTTTACCTTAATACAAATCGTTTGTTAAACCGATACTTGATTACGCGTCCCAGGTTTGGAACCCATTCTGTGCTATACACATCAACCGTATTGAGTCTGTCCAGCGCAATTTTGTCAGATTTGTGCTTCGGGATCTCCCTTGGAATGACTCCGTGATCCTTCCACCCTACCGTGACAGACTGAATCTTGTCGGCTTGATTTCTTGGGAGAAGCGGCACGTGATTGACGATGTAGTTTTCATTCACCAGCTCTTGAAATCTAATATCAACTCCCCGGTGCTCCAGAGTAGGCTGTCTTTCAGGGATAATGTACCTGGTCTCAGGGGTGTTCCCCTTTTACATATTGATTTCTCTAGAACGAAGTATGGTAGGAATAAGCCTATTAACCGCATGTGCATAGCAGTTAATCGCGCAGGGATCCTTTTTGACCTTGACGTGTCCAAGGCTGTGCAAAAGAACCGTCTTCGTCTTGCTCTGTGATTCCTGGGTGTGCCCTGTTGTACAATTTTCTTTTTTTTTGTTTTTTCATTCTTGAATCACTAACAACCACTGTGGTCCTTATAATTGGTTTAACACTATTAACAGTTATTTGTTTAGCATGCTTGTCGGCCAAAGTTAACGCATTTCCTATAAATGCGTGAACGCTTTATGCGGAGATGGGTAAATGTTTCTTGGCTCCTTGCTAAGAAGTGCGTCTTATGGGCTAGAAGGAAAACTCAATATCATTAAAAACTATTAATAAAAAAACTGATGTGCTACGATGTAGGAGACAACGTATAAATCGTGCCGGTAACGTTCGGTGCCTGATAATGTGATCGTACCTAAATTTGTCCAAGCCTTTCTCCGAAATTAATTTCAAAAGATACACCACCATCACTTCTGATAGCCGAAACACCAATATTAATAGCTTTAAACTGATAATTGGCATTACAAACTGTCATTAATTTATGAAATGTCGACTATTAAACCTTTGTTCTGTATAGAAATAATATTTATATGCTTATCATCACTAACTTTCACATAGTTGAGCAAAATTCACAAATGGTTTTTCTTTTTCAAAATTTAGACATTTTTATATAAATAAGGAAGAAGATTTCCAGCAATACTTCGGAATTACTGACCCCATTGCGATTACAATTTTGATTTTGGGAAAAAGATTTCTCTAGAAGTCCCATGCTAAGTATTTCAAAAACAAAGAATATATTAAGAATCGTCTTTCCCGAATATGCGTTAAGAAATTTGCATTAATCATCCACGTTCATTCTAAATATCTTTTAAAACATATGAGGGTCACTTGATTTAATTCTTGTGGCCCTTGCTTGAAAAACCCCCAACTTTCTCCCTTGCATATAAACGTCGCTTTTGAATATTTTAAAATCCCGCAATAGATTAGGTCCATAAGTTTCAACAGCTATAATTTTAGGCAATTAGCTACTCTCTATCCATTTTAATTAATTTTTAATTTTTTTCGCTGCTCGTACAGCAAGAAATTTCTTTTCCTCTTGTGTTTATGATGCTCTCATAGTTGGCATTTATGTCTATACCGATGCCAATACCAATGGCAATATCAGTACCAATGCTGCCATTGTGTTTTTTGGGCCTTAAGAATCTTATGGATGTCTCCCAAAAACCGAATTATTTTTCTAGTGACTACAGAGTTGAAGGTTACTGATTTAAGTGGTCCGAAATCTACATTTAATCAATAGTTCTGGTTGCGAAATTACTCAAGAAAGTACGATTTTCCTCCTCTGGAGCTATGCTCCTCGATAAGTGTATAATTTATTATTAAATTTTGCCAATCAAAATATCAACTGTAACTTTTATATGGAAAACGTATAACGATACTACATGTCGTTTGACTTGACGCCAGTTGAGCTGCTATTTGCACCATTATAAGTGATTATTATAAAAGAACTTCCCTTAAATGTGTTCTAATCTGAAATATAAATTATTTTGATGATAGAACCACAATCTCCTCACACCGGACACCACTTAAAATTTAGGTGCTTTCCTCATAAGAAAATGAATAAGCTGCGATGCAAAGCCGCTGGAAACTACAATTTAAGATGGGATTTGGGCAAGACCCCGTCTCTGGAATGATACTACGTTTCCTGACGGTCGTAACTAACGATGCATCAAATCACGAGCCTCATGCTAAAACAACAATTTTGCACGGCAGTCTAATCACAGGCGATAATAACAGTAAAACGGGCGGAACTCCATTACCATGCACGATGCACCCCTGCGCCATTATTGCGATAAATTTGTATTAGATGGTTTTGTATATCCGATTTGGTGCAGCATTAACACGGCGCGAATTGGTCGTCCCCTACTGCAGTCGTCTAGCG
>QYTT01094716.1:65502-77185 GCA_006980735.1 Dasypogon diadema
TGAAAGCATTGCATGCAGCGCATGCTTTTGACAACCAAAGCATTGTAGGCATCGCAGATTATGCTGTTACAATGAATGCGACGCATCGACTCGATATTTACGGCTCAAAATTTTATTTATTGTATAAACACAAATGCTTCATAACTTGGATAATGTATTTTTCCTCAAAATATTTCATTTTTAGTATTTGGTATTTAAATCGCTAAACTCATTTCGAATTTAACAAGGCAATCTGTCAGTTGCCGCTTCCGATGCGAAGCAAAAGTAGAACATAGACCAACCTAAGCATCGCATGCATCGTTCGCTTCACTCACTGTAACAGGGGACATTACAAGGCACGTATTCAATGAACTTGTCAAAGCGCCGCACTAGATGCGAAGCATGCGATGCGTTCACTGTAATTCCACCTTAAGACCTCTACGAAAAATTCACAGGACAATAAAGGCATTCGCAGGACAATGAAGAAATCGGGAAGGGCTACAATTTTCACCGAAACCAGCAAAAAAAAACAAAAAAGTAAAGTTCTGAAATGAAGCAACAGAGAACATAGGAGAGTCTAGAAAATAAAAGCTCAAAAGAAGGAATATTTTTTTAAGGTATTGCCTAAGCTCAGGGGACAACCCTGCACAGCACAATTTAGACGGAAGGAAATTTAGGACAGGGAGATTGGGAAATTTTAACCTTACAAATGTTGCGAGTGAGCCACAATATTTGGATGAAAATACTACAACTACAATTCTTGTCAGTATAATTGTCTCAAACACTGGTACCAGATAAATCGCCTTGTCCTGTGAGGGATTCGAAAAAACGTCAACAGGGAAGAAAATCTGTAAACATCCGCCTCAGCCCGCTCAACCATGGGCGTGACTCTCTACTGCGTGGTCTACAAATCAGCCATAAAAGACAAACCAATGGAGCTTCAAAAAGATATTTTACAAAAGCTGCACCGGGTCTACGCGGAAAATTATCTATAATTTTCTAGTTTTGCCGTCGATTTTAACTTTCACATAATATTTTTTTATAATCAGCAGAATTAAGACATTATTTCATTTCTTGTTTTCTCTAGTTCAGGGCTGAATTTTTCTATCTTGTATATTCTTAAATTCCTTAAAGCTACGTTGCTTAAAATAAAAATATTTTCACTATTACTGAGTATTGTCTATGTCCCTTACATGGGCCACTCTCTCAATTTTGCACCAAAAACCTGTTCCGAAGGAATAGAGTGGTTACAAAGGTATTAATTCGTCGAATATGATTTATTCATTTGGCCTTGAGTAAACTAAATATATCTAAGAGTTGACCACGATTAAAATTGTTTTTCATGATTAAACTGAACGAGTAGTATTGGTAATCGTGGATTGTTATTCAAAATAAATCACAGCTATCACAGGTGTTAGGTGTTACAGGGTAACCAGGGAATTACTTCAAGCAGCATTGGAGTCTAATGGAGAATATATATTTTGTTTATATCGGAATATGTATTATATTGTGTGATACTTTTCAATATTGTCAATACTTGGTATCAAGGCAGAAACAGAAGGTGCTACTTCTGCTCCCTTTTGCCTGTTGCATGGAAAAATAATTTCTCCATCCTTTCTGAAAGAGAATGTAAATCTTTAAAGGAAAGATAAAATTCAATGAACGTCATCCACACCCCACGCCACATGCCATATGTGGAACCCCACACTTCCATAGCCCTAAAAGAGAGTATCGTATAATTTATAGCAAAATATTTCAAAAAAATGAGGGAAATAGCGTCCGATCTCCAGAAACTTACTGTACTTAAGTGGGGTATAAGTTTGGTCGCAGTGGTTCTTGGTAAAACATATCGCTACCATCTGCAGATCCTTGAGAATAAAAATGACTTCCATTATGGGTGCGCAAGAGGCTGAAAACCCCCTTGGGACAAGCACTGAACATTTCTCAGACGTACAAGTGCCACCAATAAACCAACCTGTTGTTCTGGGCTGGGTGGTCCATAGATTAAACGTGTCTACACAATTTGTTTCATTCTCCTCATTTTTCCTCAATTTTCCAGGATTTTCCCTTGCTCTTTGTTTTTCCCATTCACAGACGGTCGCAGTTTCACTTTTGTACGGAGCTCGACGAAGTGAATCGGGCCCACTTGCCCCACGTCCTTAAGTTATAATAAAATTCTTTCAATCCTCGGCATGATATGGTCTCGACTCGAGGACCTCCGGGTGAAGTAACTGAAGCCGTCACGAATGAGGGATGGATGATTTTTCTTGTCGTTCTTCGTTGGGTTGGTTTTTCTTAGCCTACTATTTTCAAAAAGGTATTCTCATGGTACATAAATCTCGGTTGGTGGACTGTTTAAGTGTACATTACTTTCCTCCAGGTCTCTTCTCGTCCTAAATAATGGTAAATTTAGTTCTGAACATTTCTGTTTCATCGCTCCTTAATACCCGATGAACTGAGCATAATAAGATTGAAAGGCTGGGTAAAATTGGCTATTTGATGCTATAATTTTAATTTTGTATCTGACACAATCGTTAATGAGAATCGCCATAATCCTAGTTGTCTAATCTTCAGGTTATCTGAACCCAAATGAATCTGAAATCTAAAGCGATTAATTTGTGAAGAAAGTACCCCAAAGCCGATTCGTAATTATGTCAGCTTATATACGAATTTTGAGTTGCTGTCGACAAGTCATGAGGAAGTTTTTGTTGCTGGTAGTGTGGGATTTTTATGAAATTTTAATAAAATAAGAAAAATTATGCACTCGGATCTGGATGTACTGCTTTCGAAGGTGACTTTCAGATGGGGTAGGTACTGGAAAAACACATACTAGTCAATTAAGGACAAAGTAATAAGACTCTTTGAGAACTTCGAATTAATTTCGATGTCAGAATTTGATTTGGACAAAAGATTATGCGGTTTTATAATTACGATACTGAGTTATAAAACTAAAAATCTAGAGGAGCTCGATAAAGACAATATCAGTTCTCCATAACTTTTTAAGCTTTATTATCCAAGTAGTCCCCTATGTTTCCGTAGATACTGCGAGCGTGTGAGAAAGAAGGTCTTACGATCGCGAACTCTGGGGAAACGAAGTGTTTGAGACGCCGAAAACCCTGCGAGGTGTGAGCTAAGATAGCGCTGATGGTGATGATGATTGTAATCAAATATCTAATCAACGGATGAGAAACGTCGAATTATGTGGTGTCCTTTTATAAATGTGCAAATAAAACACAGTACATCATGCTCAGAACTAACAAGAGATTTAACAAGTTTAATTCGTATACAAAAAGGAGGGGACTTATTATTGCATCAGAGATATCTCAGGCAACTATAAATCTGCTGTTTAAATGGCGCTAACAGATAAAAGCAGAGTTAAGTTGGAGTTGGAAGTCAGGACTCGGGGCACCTTTGTTTCTCTCATAACTTGAAAAGGGTAAAGTAAAACAACAACTCTTCGTGTTCACAAAATTGTAAGGAAGCTATGAGAGATAAAGAAGGCTTTGGGCCTAGAAGATGAGCATCTTTTGCATCCTTGAATTGTAGTAAAATAAGGCCGATATCACATTTGATTTAATATTGTATTTATATCATCAATATGTATTATAAACAATTGCACGTATATCCACACTTAGGCGGCATCTACACGTATCAATTTCTAGTACAACTATGTATTTTAATAATATTGCGAAATTATTGCGTGTATTATTTTTCATTAATCTACTGAACCCTACTAATCTTCTGGGAAGATATGTAATTAGGGTTGCCAGAAACCGACCACAGAAATACCGGACACCAGATGTATGTAGATTATGTCTCGAAGGGGATGAAATATCGGAGCACATCCAATGCGAATGCGAGATAGTTGCTATAATTGGTGTGGACTATAGACCAATATTATGTTATGTCCTAGATGTTAAGGAGAAATATTCCAATCAGTCTATTAAAATAATTTCATAATCATTTAATAAGCCCAACATTTCGAATACTCGCGCGACTCTCTTTCAGGTGCTTTTTGAGAGAATTACCACATTTAAAATCTTTCTCAGTACAAATACATTTTAATTTTCCCACAAAAGCTGTTATGCTGGTTGCAGATGCAGTATGCAGCGTGTTAATAGAATATTTTCATTCCTCTTTTAGAGTAATCAAGGCCAACATAGTGGTTAAGTGCCCCTTTTTGTGTCGCAGAACTTTTGTCTCAGATGGTTTTTCCTAAAATGTATAATTACTGAGTATTAATTCAAGGAGTTATTTGACCTTGAGGTTACATATTTGAGGGTTAACTTTCACACTCTCTCCATTTCCGGCGTCAAAAATAGAACATTACATTAAAACTATTATGTGACCTCTAAAATTAAACCTTATATTATATAGAGATTTGTTAAAAAAAAACATAAATAGAAATATTTTTACGTGAAACAATTTTTTGGAACGCATGGTGTAATGCATGATATATCATTTTGTGTTAGCACTGGAAAGGAGGATTTTCATTTAATAAGAAATTAAAATTTTTATATGGCAACCTTCTAAAGGAGTTGTCCGATTTAAAACCGAACGTCTGGCTACCCTATATGTAATTAGTATTTCAACAAAACGGACAAATAATTTCATTATATCAATCAATCAATCAATCAACCCTAAAAAAGGACAAATAAAATGCTCGACCTGTGTGGTGGTTCTATCGTTGCGAATGAATTAAGGCATTAATTTTGCAACACAACTCATTAATTATATAGAATACTTTTATATTTAATTTAAAACTTATAAATTTAGTTGCGCTCGTCCGCCAAAAAGTCGAAACTGAAAAACTGAAAGAACATGAAAATCACAATATCTCTTTAAAAATTCCCAGCCCGCCATAAGTCCCTAAATTGCCGACACCTAATTGCGTATCAAACCTATCAAACCCCGTAAGTCCACCGTAGACCATAATAATTGTATTTAAAGATATGAAGCCAATTTCGAAACAAAGTTAACACCTCTTTGTATTTCACAGAGGTCCACAGAATGAAGGGCTTTCGAAAAATTCGGCAGCTCAAGTACTATTTCTTTATCACGATCCATATTTGATCTTATATCATCCCTCACG
Organism: Dasypogon diadema; assembly: GCA_006980735.1. Lineage (NCBI taxonomy): Eukaryota > Metazoa > Arthropoda > Insecta > Diptera > Asilidae > Dasypogon > Dasypogon diadema. The sequence continues at coordinate 70,574 of QYTT01094716.1, forward strand.
AAATCCAGAGCGCGTTGGACTAAGTTGTACTTTCCAATAAACTCAACAATTTTTTGATATATTTTGTGAATCTTTAGGTATTGGAATAATCCCAGCAGTCTTCCATGCAACAGAAACACAGTTGAAAACGTGATGCAAGTATGGAAGAAAAACGTGCATTTTGTATCTCGCCAAGATTTGGGTGCCTTCTACAAACTGATATTGGAGTCAATTAAATGCCAGAAGGAATAAAAAATGTATTTTTTCAGAAAAAATTTATTCTCGAAATAAATATAGATGTGTTCAATCTGGACAAGAGTGCATTTAATCCGGAAAAGGTTGCATTTTATCCTCAAATAATATAAATGTAGGCTGATAGATTTCAGGTTGCGGGTTGGCTTTAAGCATTTCATGCACTTCTGGGAAATTTGCAATAATGAAATAGTACTAAAATTGTGAAGGTTTCTCTCTCTTTTTTTAAACATTTTACCTCTTACAATATTTTAATTTTCAAGTATCGATATGTATATAGCAGTTACTGCTGCTAACCAGTAGTTTCGTTCAAAACGGTCGAGTTGTTTGCTATCAAACTGTGGTAGCGCCTAGAACTTAAACCCCTATATACCATAATACTGTAAGCGTGAACTTTCTATGTCTCTACGTCTTTAAAGCAGAATAGTCACGTATACTAAAAATAGGCAAATTGTGTAAACATGTGAACTGTGAAATGTCATTAAGGGATGTTATTCCCATGAGAAAAACCATCTTGAATCGCACCTGTACGAACGCATAAACATGCAAGGTGAAAAGTAATGAAACATGCTCGGAATATCACCGTCGCCGCCATAGTGAGCATAGAGCACACCTCCTGACTGGCCATCCAAATTGAGTATGTAAATTTCGTTTACACCTCAGAGGAACATTATTTTTTTTTGGAATGTGAAACTTTGGCAGTCTCCTCATTACCGCTAATGCTTCCGCTAGGGATATTTTCCTGGAAGGAAAACATATTGAAAAAGCGCTGTGATTATCGCAACGCGAAAGGTTCATTAAACAAGCAAAACGACTAAAGTTTTTCATCTGATTCCAGAGGGTAAACACACAACCAAAGCTGGGACGGTGATTTTTTATACTTTCAGGAAGCTTCGCCTGACGTTATACCCTTACAAAACTTTGTTCGTGTTAAGCCTCCCAGGATAGCCCACCTAACCGCAGGAAGGTCATGCAATCACTTCAACACACTTGACCCGTCACAGGAGTGAGCCTAGTGAGGGTTTCCAAAGATCGAAAGAGACCATTAATTTATTTCTATACTTACATGGAAGATCCTGGTATCAAAACGTTCTTCCAGCACCGCTGGGCGCTTATCAGCAATTTGTGATACTTTGGTGTGTGGTATTTAATTAGTGGAGCGATTTTTAGCCTACCATTTACCCCGACCGCTGTTCCGAAGCTACTTATGCCCTTTAAGGAGTTCCACAGTGCGCCTATACAGGCACATTGCTACTCTATCGAGTAGGGAAGAATTTTTGCGTTTGAGTGCCTTCCCAAGGGATGCTTATATTGTACCGCCCCAGCTGTGTGAAATTACACGGGAGTACGTTAAAAGGACCTGATGAGGTTTTAAGGAGATGTTTATTGCTCCTTGTCATCTGATAAATGAACTGAACGATTTAATTAAGCTTTACGGACTCTGCGTTATTCGCCATTGCACGCCTGGTGGTTTCTGCTAAACGAATATTTGAGAACTGAAGAGGATTGGGCCCTGTATACTTGCCATGAGCAACAATTTGCACGTGGAGCAATTTATAGGGCTACTTTGAATGAAGTAGTTGCAAAAGTGAGTGGCACACTCAAGTTGAATTCGGAGGTCTTTCTAATATTACCAGACTCATAACTTCTGCAATTATTTGGAGCACTTCAGTCCAGAAAACGCGAGCTCTGCAATGGCTGACTTTAAAACAATTTCTGGAAACAAATGTATGACCCGCTTGGCTAAAAGAAGCAATTTTCCAGCTGAAAGAAGCCATAGCGAAGCAATTAAAAGTTCCATAAATGCGATTTCATTTCTCGTTGTGCAAAAGTTTTTATTCGACCTAATTTCCCTCCGCCATTTTTATCATGTACCCAGGTCCAAATCCGCTTTAAACAAGCCGGGAGTTGTTCGCGCGAGAAAGTAGTTCCGCATATTTTCGTTGGTGTAATCCCTTGGTTGGCGAAAATGCCCTGGATAGCAGTCCTCCCGAAATTATAAGCTCCTATATATCTGGCAGTACGCATTTGATGAAATTTATATCTGCAATAAAAATATTTTTGCATGTGTTGTCTTCCGCCCACCGTCACCGCACCATAAAACATCCTAAGCCACCGGAGGGTCCCTGTCCGCAAGTACATGGAGTGCTCGCGCGCCAATTTAAAATTCGGATGTCTCGTTAATTTGACAGTGGTGAGGCTCTGCCTTGGATACCATTGTACTATATTTGTTGCCGTTAAGGTGCCACTGAACCTGAGATCCCCACATTATATATAGTGTAAAGCTCAACACCACCCCCGTGTGGCTGGTATGGCGGCGGCGGTGCGACAGCAACAGCATCAAAGCGCTCGCTGCTACCTTTCCAGGATAATGTTATGCCGCGCGTATTTGCACGGGTGTGCGGCGTTTTATGTGGCATATGCGGAGTCGGAATTATCCATAAATTCGCAATTTTTACTTGTATCACGCTCAAATGTAGCATGGAGGTATTATGCGGGCTGTGAAAATTAAATTCATCCCTCGTTGGCGAGCTGTTCCAGGTGAAAATTAACCAATTTCTCATTTTTATTCAACGACATTCGGAAAATTTCGTAATTGAGTCGAAGCAGACAATTCGCGTGAAGTATGCTTTGGCATCAGTGAAATTTTCCGGGGTTTTTTAGTGTTGATTTTGAAAACCTTACGATTAATTGGTTCAAACAGAATGGGGTAAATTTTGGGAAAAACACTTATGAAATATTATCTGTTTACAGAAATAGCGGCCACCTACATATAAAGCTTGTCGTCAGTAATGCCATATGAAGGTCGACATTTTTCAAAGTATTGCTTAAGCTCTGCAGACAAACTTATGAATTGTCCAGCACTGTTTAGACGGAGTGAAATTGAAATGGGCCTCTCAAGACGCGATCGCCGCACGAACGGTTGACTATTAAATACCATGAATCTGCCTATTCGATAAATATTGGGGAGATGAAGCAACATGCTTCAAGTATCGACTTTACATTTAATCAAATTACCTACTAAAAACAAATGCTCCAAATGACCCAGTTAGCGTGTTCCAAAAATGTTCTATTCAGACTAAATTAGTTAACATGTAGCTGTTTAGTTATATAACAGACAAAAGTATTTTCCATGTACTGTTAACTAACATTTTAAAGCCAGTAAATAACGAAAATTCTACCATATTTAAACCAAATAAGTGAATTAGAACGAACAAAGTTAAATAGAAATGTAACAAGTACGAAAAATTAATGAAGAGAATGTAAGTAGCTTATGTAAAATGAAATTTTATAAACTTTCATGAATTTACAAAAAAAAATATCATCGAAAATCGTGCATTCAAACGATGCCGCCTACTCTTCCATAGCTAAACGAGCGACACCTGTTTGTGATGGTAATAGAACCCAAAAACACAATTTGACTCCATTTCCTGGTCGACGAAAATCAGCTTTTCGGCGGGTAGCAAAATCAAATGGGCACGGATGCTGGTTCTTTTTGATGTGATGATCTTGTTCAATGTGGTGCACTTGTCTTGATTTTTGGTACTTTTTTGTAAAAAAAAAGAAAAACGTTGGAACAGGAGAATAATTAAGGAAAAGCAGGATAAAGATGGAGACATACGTAACTACTCTTAAATTAGTTAAGTACAGCTTTTATTTAAGATTGTCTTAACTTTGAAAAGTGATTTGGGGCTCTTGTTTCTTGTATCTACCTCCCCTGAAGCCTGTTAATAAAATTTTTAAGAAAACGAAGATTGGGAATTTTAACCAGACAAATGTTCCAAGTAATCCACAATTTTAGAATGAAGTTATACTGTGAAATATCCTAGTGGTCTTGCAAGTACAATTATCCTCGTCGGTAGAATTACCTCAACCATTGGTACTCAAATAGTTTACCATGCCTTTGGCAGGGATCGAACTTGCATCCACAGCTTGGACCGGCGTGGATTGAATTATTTTGTAAAGGAAGGAACAAAGTTTCTCAATGAGTTTTTCAGAGGAGTTAACTAGATCGGCTGCTTTGCCAACGGACATAGAGCCGAACCTATTTCATCCAAAACTGTGTTATCTAAAACTCTTCTATGCGGAACGACATTATACGGAAAAAATCCAGAAAAAATGATTGCTTCTGGTTTTTCCGGACATGTAAGTGAGGCTGTTTACGCTTATCATTCATTGTTAATTTGAGCTCATTGGTTTAAGGCTTGCGAAAATCCACATTGCCAAAATGACTAAATGACTGGACCTGATGAATTTTCATCCTTGACATTTAAGTGATGTATCTCTTCTTAAATTACTTCATCTGTTTGATTCGTAAAGAATCTTTTACTATAGTAGAAAATTCTTCATATTCCGCCAATTTCAAGATAATGGAGGCTAGAAATCTAACTACAGACCAATTGTAATCGCTTCAAATTGCTCATCTAGTCGATGAATTACCTCGAAATTACGCATACGTGAGTACTAAAGCATAAGCATTATACCAAATATTTATGAGACCTTCAGTGGAATTTAAGATCTTGCTTGTTTGCTAAGCTCGAAGCTTTTAATCTTCTGAATAACCATCCAAACTGAATTAGAAGTTCTTTTCCTGCACACTCAAGTTGTACAATTCTGAATTCCATTACTTCCGAACTATTTAAGACCAAGGTCGGTATATCGCAAGGCTCTGTTCTCGTTCCTATTCTTTTCCTTAATTTTGTTGTTTCTTACTTTTAATCTAATTCGTAGCTTTGCAAGCTACAGTATCTGTTACTTCATGATTCACCGACGAATTTACAAGGTACGAATCGAGATTGTATGATTCTTTTAAAGGTAATCTGATCCACGATTAATTAGTTGGGGTTGTTTTTGAAATCGAAAGAAGTTGAACCAAAACAATAGTTGAACTTTTCTAGTGCTGAGCCTCGTGTAGTTTTGGCCTAACAATAACTTTTGGGTCGTACCTTTAAGTGCCACTGCTTGGTTGAACTTAGACTTAAACCACTTGACTCCTTACTACGGACATCCAGCGAGTGTACACGTCACGACTTACTCGGACCGACTAACTGACTGAAAAGACTTACGCCCGTTTTCGGATTTAAACTATAGTTTTTGATTCTCGATGTACTTGGGTTTTTTCACTGTTTTAGGAGAACACTAATGTTAAGTACAACATACCGAATAGGCAGTGGCGGAGTGGCATTGCTTTCTCTAAGCATTGCTTAGAGATATTTATTACTTAACAAATTTTGGAAGATTGAGAAATATCTCCGATTTACTTGACGGCCTAAGTGGCCTTCCCAAGTGCGTTTTTTCAAAATTAACTCGCTATAAATTTAAAATATAGGTAACCATGAAAATCTCAGATAATTAATTCATGATTCATCATCATCCTTGCCACTGGCTCATAGCTAATAATATGCAACGCTCTGTAGTCTCTTCTCACATCGTTAAGCCATCGCAGATGGGGTCCTCCACGAAGCCATTCGAAATCAGTTCATTTCGGCCCGAACCAACACAAGGCGATTATATTTGGAAAACATGGACTGTAAGAAACCAGCTACTGATCTACTGTTTAACAGTACTTCACAGCTACGAGGCTGGATTTGTCAGGGATGACGTTAGTTGCTTTGTAGACCAGTGGAGCAGGTTTCCTTGCTGATGAAACCCAAATGAGTCCAATTTTTCCAGCTGGATGAAAGAAAACCGCCGCAGACCAGGAAAGAGGTAATAATATCTCTTCAAAAATTCCACTTGGTGCTCTTAGAAGAATTTTTTGGAGCTTGATCCCTAGTCAGAGGAGTGCAGTGAATGTTCTATTTATCTTTAAAACATTTTCCTCTTATTTGACAATTTCTTGTTGAGGACAAACAGTGTTTCCCTTATGTGGCTACACAAGTGACAGACTTCTGCAACATTGTTAACTACCATCGACCAAGTAATGATAGAAAGACTAGTGATCTCCTAAGGCGGCAGGTGGTGAACGCTTTTTCTCGATTCTTTGTCCAAGAACACCTTCCATCTTCCTCACTCTGCACTGCAAGCAATAAGCGCTTCACTGTCTTCAGCTCTCGGGCGAGACATTGCTAGGCGAATAGACAAGAAAACGCGTTCAGGGTCTACCTTAAGAACTGACTGGACTAGGCTTGGTCGATGCTACTACACTTGTGGTGAAAGATGGTTCTGCAGTTTATTGTAGATTCGGAGCTCGCAGTTGTAGACTTTGCTGTGAACTGTTTTTTTGGAACATTTTGTAATATAGTTTTCAATTTCTCTCGCATAGTTTATTTGTGACTGCATTACGTCAAACAAAATTTATTCTAGGATTACTTCGCTACACATATCCTGAACACAATTGCCAAGAAATTTGAGTCTTCAAATATCTGGAAAATTGTATAG